>JAAIXJ010000558.1:68586-94037 GCA_013403705.1 Heliconius hermathena | reverse complement strand
TCCTCGAGTGGGGATCGAACCCACAACCAGTCGGTTTTACAGTCACACTTCGTGCCGCTGCGCCATGACTGGCCTCAAGTCTAGTCTACGTAAGACTTTTGAAAAACTAACGTAGCACTTGTCCTCTTTCTCAAAAAAGAAAAAAAAATACAAGCTACTTTTTTATTATTCACAGATGATCCAATATTTATTAAGTTGTAGTCTAATTGCATTTCGTAGTCTTCATACGCATAGATTTCACTATCTTCTTTCTCTTCACAGTAAATTGTCACTTCCTCTTCTGATTCCAAATGCATTTTTGAGTCAGTTTCTTGTGAAGAAAAGTTCAGTATAGTTTTGTTTTTCTTTCGCGGTATTTTTTTACATATAATAATATTCAAAACTGCCCCCTTTATTTTGTTCAAAGCTGCCTCAGTGGTAATTAAAAAATTACAAACGTTTTTTTTCAAGTAAAAGTTAAAAAATTGTAGTGATTTCTAGTTTATTGCATGACTAACTACTAGTTCTCATATATCAGTAACTAGTAACTCAACAACTAGTTCTCATATATCAGCGGTGACAAGTGACACATGTGCAGATTAGTGCTGCCACTACTCAAAAAAAATCTACCAAAATTTCCTTTTAAAATAGCTCTGTTAACACATATTTTCAAAGGTGCCCCTGTTCTAAGCTACCCCCCTCTCCCCTACTATAATCGAAATGAAAAAAAATATAATCGACGAACTATGCCAAGTGAGGTACCGTTGAGTAGGTATTCAATAATGATTGTTAGATTAGTTAATGGTGGAAGGACCATTTTTCAACAACAGAAAATAAAAAAATAAAAAATAAATCAGCTTCACGCTGTATCCCGCACACAGCAGGGTAGGCAGAGGGAACCTAGTGTTAAGACACTCCGTTCCCCACTTTCTGCCGAATTCTGGAGGCATTGCGTGTTGAGTGGCAGAACTCAACGCCGCGCTTAACCTCGACACCAGAGCGAAGAAATGAAAATATAAATTTAAGTAAATATTTCATCTCCTCGAGTGGGGATCGAACCCACAACCAGTCGGTTTTACAGTCACACCTCGTGCCGCTGCACCACGACCGGCCTCAACAGCTTAGAATAAAAAAAAATATTTCGCTACTATTCTCGCTTTTCTGTCATTATTAGTTAATAAATGTTAAACTTGTTGTTATATGATTTATTAAAAAATATAGTTTAATATTTACTTAAATTTATATTTACATATCTTCGCTCTGGTGTCGAGGCAAAGCGCGGCGTTGAGTTCTGCCACTCAATACGCAATGCTTCTAGAATTCGGCAGAAAGTGGGAAACGGAGTGTCTTAACATTAGGTTCCCTCTGCCCTGCTGTACCCTGCTGTGTGCGGCATACCGCGTGAAGCTGATTTATTTATTTAGTTTTATATTATACCATTAAAGACTCTTAGTCCGTACCTGTTTTTATCTTACTTATATATAATTTTCATATCATACTACCATATATTAATTGCAATTTTACTTATAATCCTAATAATAAGACACTTCGTTAAAATTTCTAAATATATCGTTACGAATCTCGTTAAAAGATACGTAAATACCTGCGTATCTTGTAACGAGATTCGTACGTACGTAGTAAATGATGGCACAGCAGTGTCAGCACGCAACGATTCACCGGCGCTATTTATTGCTGATTGCGCTGGGGTGCACTTTTTATACAAATTCTTCTATAACATCCTTTTGGATGACTGTTACACTGTTCATTTTCTAAATTATATTTATATTTCATACCAATATACAGTTTTCTTAGTACGTCGTCGTTTAGAAAGGCAACATTTAGGTTTTGTCTTTATTATATGTTACTTTCTACTAGAAATCCATAACTGACTGCGTTTAAAGTCATCGATCTAACCTACATATACGAATACATATATAAATATATTTTTACCCCACCTAGCCGCTATAAGCATGAAAAATCTCATCAAATCGTTTTATTAAGCATAACAATACAATTTAACAATGTTATAACATGCCAGTATTAAGACAAAGGATTCTTGCAAGAATGTCAGGCTGGCTGGAAGTTACTATGACGCTTCAATGCGGGTAGCTATTTTCTTTTTTACATTATTTTCAAAGGCAATTATAGTCATTGTTTCTGTTTTTGTTGTTCTTTTGTAATAACATGTGTTGTTTTTTAATTTATTGGTAAGTACTTAGTATTTAGTTTTAAGTTATTTTAAGTACTATAATAGTCTTTATACACAGTAGCATTATAATCTAGTACTTTGGCGAGCACAGTAGCAGTTCGATTCCTACTTGTTGTTCGTTGAATCATTTCCATTTTCTCGCTCTGGTACGGCCACTCACCTCGCAATGCCTTGAAAATTTGTTGGAAAAAGCAATCTGGAGTTATTTATATGCGGGATTTAGCTTAAAGTTATTTATAGGGTTCTGTACTTAAAAAAGTAAAAACGGAACCCTTATACCATGGACCACTTTGTTAACCTACAATCCTGAAATTTGTACGAAAGCCGCAGAAGAGGAGCCCGACCAGCACTTAGGCGTTTTTTTTTAATAATCTTCTTATCGCTGCAATTGTTTACACAACTTAAGCTTTTAACAAAAGAAATCTTTTAGGGTAAACTGAGTTCATTAATAATTATGTTGGCGTTTAAAAGTCCCTGTTTCACTCAAATAAGGGTTGAAAATTGTAAACGAGTAACGCTAAACTGTTGGTCCAATCTCTTGCACAACCTCAACAAAAGTATTTTTACAAAGTTACACGATGTACAATACTAGTAGCTACTAATATTAACAAAATTGTAATAATTATATGACACCTTAAACTTTTTAGGTTCCCAGGTTCCCTCTTCCCACCCTGCTATGTGCGGGATACAGCATGAAGCTAAAAAAGTTAAAATAACACTAAATATATATGACGCGTACTCGATCACCCCATATCGGTGTGATAGATGCCACGACAGCTGACGTATAATGAACAGTCTAAAAGCAGGTAAAGTATTATTACATACTATTATAACACTTATACCTACTACAATACAGGTGATAATCGTATATCAATAAATTACCCTTAACGTTTTGTATGGGGACAAAATAAGGGTATAAAATAAAATAGGGAAGCGTTGCTATGACAACGGCGTACCCTTGGTGTCGTTGCATGAGAACAATACTTAAGAAAATTAAGTTAGCTACATGTATTATTATTAAATAGCCAGATGGGACTTAGTAAATAGAAATAGCAAAATAATTTGGTAAGTCTTATTTTATATAAAATAAAAAAAATACACAAAAAATACACTACAAGAAATAAAAGCAGGCAGAGGCAACCTAGTGTTCATACACTCCTATTGTCACTTCCCGCCAAATTATCGAGTGATAGCGTGCTAACTGAGAGACCTCACACCGCACTTTGTCTACCAGAACGGAAAATAAAATACAAATTGAATATAATCATTACCCGTCAACAAATTTACACAATATGTTTTTTTTATATTTGATTACCCCGAGTGGAAAACGAACCTACAACCGTCGCGTTTACAGTCCANAAATATCAACAATGGTCGTATTTTTTTATTTAAAACAATCAAAAATTCTTTGACGATAATGTCGTAAAAAAAAGTCATATTAGAAGTCATTATAGTTGTCAATCGATTGTGCTTATTAAATCAGTAATCATGTATTTTAAGCGGGCGAAGCCGTGGGCGAGCCGCTAGTTTTATATAAAATAAAAAAAAAATACACAAGAAATACACCACAAGAAATAAAACCAGGCAGAGGCAACCTAGTGTTCATACACTCCTATTGTCACTTCCCGCCAAATTATCGAGTGACAGCGTGCTAACTGAGAGACCTCACACCGCACTTAGTCTACCAGAACGGAAAATAAAATCCAAATGAAATATAATCATTACCCGTTAACAAATTTACACAATATGTTTTTTTTTATATTTGATTTAACTTAATCATTACCCCGAGTGGAAAACGAACCCACAACCGTCGCGTTTACAGTCCAGTACGATACGACAGCCTCTTTACTTATTACAATTTATAGTAATTTAATGATTTTCACTCATTGATTGTTTAACAAAATGACTTGCCTATTTGCATTATAATTATATAACAGTATTAGGCCATACATACATACATACATACATATAATACATACATACATGCATACATACATACATGCATGCATACATACATACATACATTCTAGTACCAAATTGATAGTATTACACAAACGGCGAATATAATCTAGCTCCAATCATTCCCTTTGTTGAATTATTTGGAATGGCTACGGGTTTCGCTTTACTGGCGTCTTCATAGCCTTTGATCTCTGCCTAGGGCAAGCATGGTATAAGCTAATTTATAAAACCAGTAGTTTTGAATATATGTGTTATTTTAATTATATTAATTGCAATACCGTCGAGACGCGATGTTTGTGGGTTCGATTCTCACTCAGTGGAATTAATTATTTCCTCGTTCTGGTAACAAGACAAATTGCCACTCGACACGCAATGTCTTGAAAATTGGAGGAATGGTTGGGAACTGAATAAATAATTACTAGGTTACCTTTGCTTACCCTGCCATATATACGCAGGATAAAGTGTAAAGCTAAAAAACAATAAAAATAATATACATATTATATAAAAAAATATCAAATAAGCAAATCTAGACCAACTTTACTAACAATACTAAAACTTTTCATAACAAATTACTGTAGCGTATGACGAAGCAGGGAAATCCACTTATTATTTCGAATTATGGGTAAAATTTGCAATTACTATTTGACGTAAACTATACATAATATATGTATAATAAGTAAGTTAACTAATAGCTCAGATAATCGTCAAGGTAAGTCTCGATATACATATTTTACTAAACTACCTAGGGCTTGATGTAATCGGATTTAATTACTAAACTATTCAGTTCAATTCTAAGTTTAAAGATACTCTTGAAGGTCGTTTCAATGTATACCTACATATTTTGTTCCTTTTTATAAATCACTCTCAACTCTGAGATCGATCTTAAGAGCCATCTTGAGATGCCGCTCTCATTAATTTATTCTATTATAATAAAATTAAAACGGTTAACGATTTGTAATACGGGCCTTAGATTAACTAGGTCTCTGTTCGTGGCCCGCGTCTTGATATTAAGCCCCCGGCGAAACTGAAGGGTATTTTATACACAAGTGTTATGCATCAAGGAATATGTATAGGTGTATGTATGTTGTGGTATTGTAGCTCCCACATGGAAGAACAGCCATGATTCCAGAAAATATGTTGAGCCATTTGAATATTATCAGCAAAATTTTGTTGTTTGTTGATTATTAGAGCATTTTTGTATTGGATTTTTTAGATATCCATTATTACATTAGGTGTTCTCTCATTATAAAAAGTACCCAATTATTTTCAACAACCAACAAACTATTTATGTTATTTACAAGCTAACAGCGCAATATTTATAAATCGCATTTCTATCTTTTATAAAATATCTTTAATATTCGACACCTATTTTACTATTTTATGGCTGTGATTTTTCAAAATTATTTTTTTTTATGGAGACTTGTACTCTATATAGAACCTATATGCTAGATTTCAAATTTCTAGCTTTGGGCTTGGCGCGTGGGCTGCGCGTTGGTCTCTGGACATGTGAGTTACCTTACTGTTTGTTCTAAAGTTCTAAAGTCTAAAAATAATTCATTCCCCCGAGTGGGAATTGAAAACACAGCGTGTTTACAACCAGACGCTATATATGGCCAAACGCTATTTAAAAGAAATGAAATACAGTGTCATAATTATATTTAAGTAGTTAGTCTACACTGAATAGTTCGTTCAATATATANATAAATAGTAAAAAAATACTACTTCTTTTTTATTAAAAAAGATATAAAACCCATTAAAGTTTAAATAATATTATCTTATAATATTATTTTACCTTTCAATTTGCTGAAGCAAGTAGAAGAAAGAAGCAAGTAAGTTTAAGTCGGATAGTGCCTGAGGGTGCGATTATGATATAGGTATATAATGACTAATTTCAAGTTAAAGGTTTTATAGTTTTAGGAAAAATCTAACCATAAATTCGTATACCTATTATTAAAATACTTAAGTGTGGAATGTCTTCACACTTGGCTCCCGCTGCCTATGCGCGCTACATAAGGAAAATAGCGTGAAAGTTAAAAATATAAGTGGATTGTGTGATTAGATATAGTTTCTACAAAATTCACCGCAAGAGTGTCTTTGGCTATATACATATCTATATATATAAAAGGACATGTACTTGACTGACTGAGGTAAGACGCACGCACAGCCGTAACCGCTGTGCGTAGAAACGTGAAATTTAGACAGATGTTTATTTTCATAATCTGGACATCCACCAAGAAGGGATTTTGAAAAATTTTAACCCTAAAGGGATGAAATAGGGGTTGAAAGTTTGTATGGATTTTTTTTAAAATCGGCACCGATTTTATAAAATTTGAAATTCAGACTCTTAAAAATATTTCATTGAACACGTGTTTCATGGTTTTTTAGAATTCACCCCCTAAGGGTTCAAATAAGGGGTTGAAAGTTTATATGGAAAAATCTTTAAATCGCCACCGATTTGTATAAAAACTTAAATTCAGACTGTTAAAAATATTTTATTAACCACGTGTTTCGTATTTTTTTTAGAATTCACTCCTAAGATTGCAAATAAACGGGCGAAGCTGCGCGCGCCCACTAGTTTTATATAAATCTAATACATAATAAAGTTTAGTAATATAATGTTAATCCAAACATAATGATAATCCAATTTTAGGTTCATCCCTAATTGGATACATAGCTACGTAGCTCGTACTGTCGAGTAATTCGGCTAACTTGATTAATCTCTTTATAATGTCTTTGGAACTGACGAAAACGGTTAAATATAGATCACTTATAAAGTAACGGTAAGTAAATGTATTTATCAGACTTCATCGTTGTTTTAAGGGTTTCTTGCTTCTAAGAAAAAGCCGTCAGTGGATACAGCGTGTGACTGTCAAATCGACGTTTGTGGGTTTGATTCCCAATCAGTGGAATTAATTATTTAACATTTTAACACGAAAAATCAAGGAAATTCAGCGCTATGTGGCGAACAAAGTGTTTTAACACTAGACTGCTTAAATCTTAGCACACCTGCTTGGAAGCACATAAAGTTTAATATGTTGAAATATTATCCAATTCCAAACAATATTACATGTCAATGTGTAATACCAGTGATTATCTGTTTGTCATGTAATAGTGGTTGAGGCCAGTCGTGGCGCAGGAGCATAAACTGTGACTGCAAAATCGACTGATTATGGGTTCGATCCCCACTCGAGGAAATTCAATATTTGTTTACATTTATATTTTAAGTTTTTCGCTCTGGGGTGGAAGCAAAGCGCGGCGTCGAGTTCTTATCAACACGCAATGCCTCCAGAAGTCGGCGGAAAGTGGAAAACAGAGTGTCTTAGCAATAGGTCTCCTCTACCTCTGCCCCGTGTATGACAGATAAAACAGATAACCTCCATTTTTTGAACACGATTTAAAAGAGGAAAGCTGACCTACCGATGTATCATGATTTTTTCTCTAACATAAAAACAATCTAAACAACAAACCAGTTTAACAAACTAAATATTATTCAAATACCAACAAATTTACTACTAAAGTTAAGCCGATTTCGAACAAATAGTAATTTAGCGACCAAATTAGATACAAATCTAGACAATAACGTATGTAGGTACGTACTATAAACAAATGGGACAATATATCCAGAAAAGCGGGCAACATTTTGTTAAAGTCTAAACACCCAGGTTACTAACGGTGATAATAAAACTGCTAAGATCCTTTACCTACATACATATATTTGTCGTTAAACTTTAAAGCGTTTATGTTTTAAGTTAATTAATGTAAAAGCTTCACGTTGTATCCCGCACATAGCAGGGTAGACAGAGAACCAGGGAACCTAGTGCTAAGACTCCATTGTCGTTAAGACATTTCTGTTCCCAACGTTGCGCCGAATTCTGGAGACATTGCGTGTTAAGTAAATAAGGAACTCAACACCGCACTTTGTCACCAGAGCAAAGAAATAAACTTAAACATACGAGTATCATCCCCGAGTCGAAATCGACCCCATAACTATCGCGATTACAGTCCGTCTCTGCCCTACTAGAGTTAAAAAGGTTTTTTGGTTTCACGCTGTGTCCCTCAAATAGCTGGGTAGGCAGAGGTGTAGTTTTGTTTTATTTATTTATTTATCCATATATTATATTCTGGTATTAAAGAGTAGGACTCTATAAAAATAACAAAAGAAATATATTTTGTATTAATTAAAATCAAAAACAATCGAGTAATATAAAACAAAAATGCTAAAACAGCAAACGTCAAGAAAAAACCAAGTCTCGAGGCGTAATATGTTAATTACTTTTGGTTTTATCTTATAGACGTAAGTCCTGCTGAGTTTCGACGGTTTCTTAGGATTAAAGTAAGCGATTTTTGCTAAAATTATAGTTGAATCTTGTGATGTAATTTTTTTAGCTTTACGCTGTTTCCTGCACATAGGAGTGCAGGCAGAGGAACTTCTTAATTTAGTAATAAGACACTCCATTCCCATTAAGACACTTCCGTTCCCCACTTTCTACCGAATTCTGGAGGTGTTGCGAATTTAGTGGTGACTCAACGCCGCGCTTTGACTCCTTGCCAGAGCGAATAAATGAAAATATTAAATATTTTATGGTGGGAATCGAACCCATGACCTATTAAACACTTTGGACTTTTGACATTATTGAAGCTCTTACTGGTCAAAAGTGTGTTTCGTTGTAATGCTACTCCTCCTAGACCATTAAGCCTACAGCTCTGAATTTTGCAGGAATGTTGTGGACGACACGGTGATTACAGCGAAGTAGTTTGTAATTGTAATTGTAGTTTTTGAGTAAATGGTCAAAATGTGTCCCATAGAGTTAAGCTGTGGAACGTTTTGAAATTCACGCCCACAGATTGAACTTTGACTAACCTAATTTGAACTTGACAAAAGATAAATATAGCTTCAACTGTTTGCGCAACGTAGCTTCGCTCAGCTCCACCCGCCGTACGCAGCATGTGGCGAATCCTTGTCTATATACCTAATATGAAACTTCCGTTACTGAGTGACTGACAGACAACACATGATAGCAACGCAGTAGTATCTACTGGACTTGGGAAGTTGAAACTTGGTATGCAGTTAAGTTACGGAGTGTATGGTAGTACCTACTTAGAAGAGACGATTTTGCGATATTAGATTAATTAAATTAAAAAAAAATTAAGAAGAACCTGAAGATTAAAAAAACCATCAACGATTTTTTAATTAAAATGTTACTAAGCTGTTCTTGACACAAGAATTGCCGCACCTCGACCAACAAACAAAGTGGAAAGAAGAAAATTTGCAAAGATTATCATTCAATTACAAAAATTGGTTCCGGAAATTACGTATCCGTTTTAATTAGAAAAAGACTACCTTACCCCCGGAGTTCGATAAATTCTCACAACTTGGGCAAACTTGGAATTAAGTTCAGCTAAGGATTAAAATAATTCAAGACCAATCGGGTTAAGTTTTATAGGAACTTTGCTCATTACTGTACGTACGAGATGCGTTCTTTATACGATGAAGATTATACTTATTAGTTATTACTAACTTTACCTTTACGCTGTAGTAAGTAGATGGAACATAGTGTAAGCAAACTCCGTTCCCTAATTTTCGAGATATTAGCACATGTTATGTGGAGGAACTAAACGTCCGTTTTGTATTAATACCAGAGCGACAGAATAAAAATAATTCAATATCCCTAGTACGAATCGAACCCAAGAACCGTCACCTATAATTGAACACTAATTAAGTGTAGTTGGAACTGTACGTGATTCTTACAATATGTTTCTGCTGGTATACTATATCGAAACAAATAGCAGACTTGGGTTCCAGTTATTATGAGAAAATATATCAAAACCAGAAGTGGAGAACGTAACTACTTATCTATATTGACCCTAAAAATTAAAGATTCGATTTTAAAATATATTTAAGCACAATATTGCAAGATAATAATTATATTCAGTTAAAATATATTATATTCAGTTTGATATATGGAAAAACGAGAAAAACATTGCAAGCATTAAAAAAAACTATTTCAGAATAGAAACAAACATAATCTAAGAAACGAAAACATCTCATGGTCCAAACACAGTGGCAACACTAAAATGTATTCAGATTGAAGCCAAGTTAAGTAAAAGCACGGAACGGAAACAACCACTTAAATCTCAGGTTACTCTAAGCATTTTAGAATCGTTAACCAGTCGTAAGTGCACGAGCTGCGATAAAACTTGGCTTGACCTGTTAGCTGTTAGTTCAAACGAAACGCTTTAACAGCGGGATTAAAATAATAGAGTGTTACAAATCTTAGCCATCTAGTTTTAGGTTCTAGCTGCGGCTTCGACTGCGTGCTCAAATTCAAACTAATTCAAACAGATTTTTGTAACCACTATTGGATCACTGAATGAACAACACACAGAGCTTTTTCACTGTACGGAAGTAGAAGTCAACGTACACTTAACACATAACCCATATTCTTCAATAAATGGACAACTCAATATAAAAATAATTATTTAATTCAAACCAGTAGTTCCTGAGATGAGCGCATTCAATCAAACAACTCTCCAATTTTATTGGATGTTTAGGGCCATAAAAGAATAAAAAGCGAAGAAAAAGACCAGTACGTTTTCTCCGATTTAGCTGATATTTAAAGAAATAACATACTCACTGCCAGCCCCTTTGTCAATGACAAGGATTGAACGCCAAGCCGTTGGCTTATCATTCAGTGAGTGTCACATTAACTACTTGATCAAATATCTATATTATTGGAATTACAGATCGATACCTAAAGCTATTATATCACAAATACTAAAATAATATTATTTAAAATAGTTATTATATTTCATTAAAATAGTTGTTTGATTATCTAAATTCGATTCAAATACATATTTATTTTGCATTTAAAATATTTATTATTGAATTTATTATGAGGCTAGTCGTGGCGCAGGGGCAAAAAGTGTGAGTGTAAAATCGACTGGTTGTGGGTTCGATCCCCACTCGAGGAAGTGAAATATTTATTTACATTTATATTTTCATTTCTTTGCTCTGCTGTGAAGGCAAAGCGCGGCGTTGAGATGCGGCACTCAGCACGCAATGCCTCCAGAACTCGGCGGAAAGTAAGGAACGGAGTGTCTTAACACTATATTCCCTCTGCCTACCTTGCTGTGTGCGTGATACAACGTGAAGCTATTAGATTTTGTTAATTTTAACCTAGTGTTAAGACGCTCTATTTCACAATATGACACTTCTATTCTCCACTTACCACAGAATTATTGTGTTACGTACGTAACAAGTACGTACGAACGTACGTAAGTGTTGAGTGGCGGGATTGAACGCTGCCCTTTGCCTAGCGAGAAAATGAAAATATTAAATATTTCGTTCTCCCGAGTGGGAATCCAATCCATACCCATACAAGTGCACGCTAGTGCTCCTGCGTCACGACGACCACAAACAATAATGTACTTAATATTGAAAATGAAATATCTAACTTAATACAGAATTAAAATAACATGAAACCAATCAGGCGGACTTCCACAGGAAGTTTACTCGTTACGCAGCATCGGGTGCACAACTACACAGTACACAGTGCACAGTGTATTGCACTGTGGTGCATTGTATCGATAACTCGCTAACAGACGGACAAAGTAGGAGGCATTATTCTATTCTATTCAGGGATAGTTAGCTTTGATTGATCTTGATAGTCTACTATTGCTTTATTAAAATTAATAGCTTGACTTTCATATAATATATTTTATTCTTTGTTTTTTTTATAAAAGAAATCGGCAAATATCTTATAATATGACATCTCTATCAAAGAGGCCGTGGCGGCGCAGGGGCACAAGCGAAACTCGACGGTTCGATTCCCACTCGAGAAATATTTACTTAATATTTTCATTTCGTCGCTCTGGGAACCAGGCAAAGTTCAGCGTCGTGTTGTAGAACAATCCAACATGCAATGCCTCAAGAACTTAGCGGAAAGTGAGCCATGACGGAAGCCGGAAACGGAGTGTCTTAACACTAGGTTCCCATGTCCGTAACATTAAAAATGTAAAGAAAATATATTAAACATTTCGATTTCAGTAAAAATGTGGATTGTTCACTACGCACATGCTATAAAGAGAGACAGAATTAGGTAGCCTCATTGTTTTTTCTTTTTTTTTCGTTGGGCACATTTTAGGCTGGCTCCCCTACTTTATGAGTAGGTAATAAATCTATGTATGTCCTCCGTGTAGCAGGATAGGCACTTACTTAGGCTGGATCCCCACTTTTAGCCCAATTTTAGAGACATTGCGTAATGCGTATTTATTGGTAGAAGTCAATGCCACGCTCAGCTTTGTTACCTACAGCGAGAAAATAAAAAATAATGCGTTCCCTCGGAGGTTAATCAATCCCACAACCACCGCACAACCTCCTACAAACAATTAGGAAAGAACATAATTCCCATTTCACCGCAGTAATACCAACATGACCTGGTATTTAAGTCAGGTTTTCATAACTCCTGAGCCTAACAAGCTAATCCTACCGGCGCTACGTGGTTTTACTTTACATTTTAATTACTAGCTGTACACTTAAATGTGTATTTAGCACATGAAAGTGTAGTTAAATTAAATTTTCATACAATTCGGGGTTTTTGGTAACAATTATACAATTTAATGGATATATTTTTAAGATCTTTCCTTCTTGATCGGCTATTCTATTTCAAAATGTATCTAGCGTATTGGTCATTTTAGATATTATGATAAGCTCCGAATGAAAAAGCGTTCTCATAGATTTACAGTCAGCGTCTAACTCTAAGCGCAATGGTTCTGAGTTCGATCCCCACTTGGGGTGAGGACTTATATAAATTTCCCTACGTTGATAAGACGAAAAGCAACGTTAAATTCCATCACTTAAGAGGCAATATCTCGAATACCTGCTTAAATATAGCGAAAAGATGAAAAACATGATTATTTTCATACTTTTTTATACGTTTCCTAACAAAGTATTTTTCTTTCCTAAGTGTGTAATAACACTTTAAAAGTGATAAAAATTATTATGTTCCCTAGATAATAAGAAATCTTAAGCATTATAAATCTTTTATAGATAAAGAAAGAAAATAGTTATAAATATTTTTAGCGCAATGGCACAAGCTTTTGACTATAAGCTCGACGATTGTGGGTTCAATTCTCATACAAGGAAATGAAATATTTAAGATTTTTATTTTCCATGCTAAGGTGTCAAAGGGAAGTGTCTTAATGGTTCCCTCTGAGTACCTTACTTGTTCGGGATACAGCATGGAGCTGTTAATATGTTCCATCGCATTTTCCAAGTATGTTTGTTGCCAGAGTGAGAAAATAATCAATTCCCTCTATTGGTAATCAAACGCGTCACCGTCGCATTTACAATCAGACTAAGCTCATTAATAAACATATGAATATAAATAAATCACAGCTTCACGCTGTATACCGCACACAGCAGGGTAGGCAGAGGGAACCTAGTGTAAGACACTCCGTTCCCCACTTTCTGCCGAATTCTGGAGGCATTGCGCGTTAAGTGGCTGAACTCAAAGCCGCGCTTTTGCCTCGACACTAGAGCGAAGAAATGGAAATATAAATTTAAGTAAATATTTCATCTCCTCGAGTGGGGATCGAACCCACAACCAGTCGATTTTACAGTCACACTTTGTGCCACTGCGCCACGACTGGCCTCAATATACATATGAATATCAATATTAAGCTGATATTAAATCTCACACAAAGATATCCAAATCCCATAATCTATTCTAAATCTCCAAATCAATGATATATTTGTAGGATAGATAAAAATAGTCTTCAAATTCTAACGACTTAAGTCGTTTCGTACACGTTTAGAGCGACGATCAATAATATTTGTCGTAACCTCTGAATTTTAGTACCATTTCGCAAAGTTCAAAGACGGGATATTATATTGTGATCTAAATTTCTTGATTATAGCTTCTTTAATAGGAATTATATTTCCCTTTCCCTTTCCGTAAGTAAATATAAAACTTTTCTCGAAAAATGATAATTCTTTATAAAAGATATATATTTTCAAATTTGTAAAAATAGAATCAGAGCTACGTGTCGAATTCTTAGAGAATGAGTGAAATCCAGCACTTTCTTTTTTTTTATAGCTTACGTACATATTATTTATTAGCTTTATGCTGTTATGCTCATAAAGTTAAATATGTAAACATATATCTTTACTTACATATAGGAGGATAGGTCAAGGGAACCTAGTGTTAAGACATTTCATTCCTCAAAATTCTCCGCAAAATTTTCTAGATGCTGTTTGTTTTTTCGATTGGCGGAGCTCAACACCGCAAAAAAAATAAAATAAAATACTTTCCATCGAGTGGAAATCAAACTCACGACCGTTGCGTTTACAGTCAGTAAGCATTCAACGAGGATAAAGTATTTCCCTCTTAAAAAACAACTTATTAAGCGAAACCCCCTTACCTTCAAAATTTACTTTTACATCGACCATTTAATTTCATTAAGCGACAGATCCAAACCACAGCTAAGTAGTATAAAGTTGAATTCCGTAATAACTCTTAATTAAATCCATTCAGCCTCTTCCACCTGAACGACTAATAAACTTGACCTTTAAAACTTCCACTAGCCTCGCCTACAATGTTATATTTGTATTTATGAATGTGATGTGTACGGTTATGCTCCTTGGGAAGTTATTTCTGAAGGAAATGTTTTTTTTTAATATAAAAAAGTAATTTTTAATAAATTAAAATAAAAAAATTAATTAGCTTCACGCTTTATCTCGCGAATTTATAATATAGCGTTTTTTTTACACTCAACACTGTCTATCTCTATTTAAATTATTGTCTCTCTTTATTCATATAAAAAAATCTTCTATTAAAGAATGATTAACAGTCTTCTATTAAAGAATGATTAACGCTGGAATTTTGCATGAGCCCTTGGGAGTGCGGGGGAGTAATGAGGATTCCCCGAAATCCCAACACAAGCAGGAAAAAAGCATTTTGAATTTCACAAGTCGAAGTAGCGGACTACAATTAACTTATACTTATATATTAACTCAACTGAAAAGAAGTTATATAAAACACACAAATCCTTTGCCGACCATCATGAAAACTTCGTATAGACAGACGACAAATCGATTACTACATAAAATTTCCCAAAATTGTATTCAAATGGAAGTTGTAATTTTTGTCAATAGAAGTAAAATGCTTAAAGTGACAACTGTGCGCGCCTCACCTACACTACGGTGCCTAAACGGTCGACCTTCAAACGTCAGCCACTACTATAATTATTTCATTGTGTTATTAAAGTCACGCGATGTCGCGATAAGGCGGCCAAGTATTTATTTAATATAATACGCATTCTTTTTAGCTTTACACTGTATCCCGCATGTAGCAGGATAGGCAAAGGGAACCTAGTGTGATAACACTCGGTTCCTAACTTTCCGAAACTCAACGCCGCGCTTTGTCTTTGTTCAAAACGAGGTAAAGACATTCCTTCGAGTGTGAATTGAGCCTACAATCGTCATGTTCACAGTCACACGTAGTGTCACAATCAGTATTTATAGGATATTTATATGAGGTATGCAGCGAGTCTAGTGTTGATACACTTTACTGTCTACTTTTTGCTGATTTAAGAGACATTTTGTGTTTATTTGGCCAAAACCAATTGTTAGCGGTAGTTTTAGTTAAGGTATTCATAACGAATTAAAAGCAAAAATATATGTGATTATAATTAATCCGACGACGACGACGAAACATTTACAAATTGTTTGCTAAAATAATTATTATGATTTACAACTTAAAAATTGTCACGATTGAAGGTAAAGTTTGCAAATCAAATTAAATATTTTATAAGTGATGGCAGCACTGAAACTACTTTTATTGTGAATTATATTTTGTAAGGATTTTGTCCTAGTACCAACATAAGCACGATAAAAAGAAAGAATTGAGCATAGATTTGCTAACGTTTTGAGATCATTATTAAGCTCCAAACAAAAGTGTTCAAGTGAAATTTCAAGTGCTAACAGTTTAAGTGATAGCCTGAAGTGCAAAGCGTTAAGAATACAGTGATATAAATAAAAAGTTTAAAACGTGGGTTGTTTTGGGAGGAAAGAAGCTATCAACTGCTTTATCTTATCCGATCAATTTACCATTCATCTAAGAGATCGAATTCACAAACACCATTTACACTTAACTCTTGCCAACTGTGCCACTAGGGTGGCCCTGCATTTAATTGCCTTTTAAAATTTCATTCGTTTCTACGTCCATATGTACATGTTCGATATATACAGTACCAGCCAATACTAGCCTCTATAATCTCTGACATAAGAACTTTACTTACTTTTCACTACGTACTGACCGTACTTTTGCATTGCGAAAGCTTTTACAAGGGGTAGTATTAAAAAATCAATCCACCAATTCGCTTCGAATCAAGCAATTTACGTAAAACAAACATTTTTGGGAAGGAAAATATTAGAGTACATGTTTTTACAGCCTTTTTTGGGGGATGCTCTTCAAATATACTGCACTTTTAAAAATAGATACAGTTGGGATTTATTAATTTTAAAAATTTGTTATAAATTTTGTATTTTTCCCTTCTGGTTACAAGGCAAAGTGCGGTGGGTTAAGTTCCGCCATTAAACACGCAACGCCTCGAGAATTCGGTGGAAAGTGGGGAACAGAAATGTCTTAATGGGGCGGAGTGCCTTAAAATTAGGTTCCCAGGTTTTCCCTGCCTACTCTGTTTAGCGCTGGATACAGTGTGAAGCCTAAAAAAAGGTATATATTTCGTAATCGTATATCACAAAAAGTAGCTTCATGCTTTTTCCCGCATGGCAGGGTTCATTGACAAGGTTCCATCTACTTAAGATGGAACCCTGTCCTAAAACACTGAGTTCCCCACTTTTTGTCCAAATTTCAAGACATATCGTGTTCAGTGACGGACGGAACACAACGCCACGTTCTTCTCACTAGAGTGAGTACTAAACCTTTTTTTTTTTCATTAGTCGTAGCGCTCACATTAAGACGCTGTACCGCTGCGCCATTTCGGCCTTTAATGTAGTCAGAAAAGTCAATTAGCGTTTAATTAACATTATATTAGAACATAAACATACACCAAACTCATCAACATGTTTGTGTGTAACTTTTCACAGTTTATGATCGAAATCAGTTTACATTTTAGGACATATTAAGTAAATAAATGAATAAAGTTTATAAAGAGTTATCAGCTTCACGCTGTATCCCGCACACAGCAGGGTAGGCAGAGGGAACCTAGTGTTAAGACACTCCGTTCCCCACTTTCTGCCGAATTCTGGAGGCATTGCGTGTTGAGTGGCAGAACTCAACGCCGCGCTTAACCTCGACACCAGAGCGAAGAAATGGAAATATAAATTTAAGTAAATATTTCATCTCCTCGAGTGGGGATCGAACCCACAACCAGTCGGTTTTGCAGTCACACATCGTGCCGCTGCGCCACGACTGGCCTCTATATAAAGAGTTATGAGGTTATAATAGAATAGTATGAAGCGCAGCAACACATTATTGGACTGTAAATGCGACGGTTGTGAGTTCGATTCGCACTCGAGGGTGACAATAAATTAATTCCGCCAATCGACACGTCACTTGTGGATAATAAGGCCGTGCGCGTGAAACGGGGTGTCTTCCCACTGCTGCTCTGCTATGCACGGTATTTTCACGGTATTACGGATTTTTTTAGCTACACGCTGTATCCTGTGCGTAAAAGGGGTAGAAACAAGGAGCCCCGGAACCTAATGTTTAGATATTCTGTTCTTATTAAGTCACTTTCCGGCGCAATCTGGCGTCATTTTTTGTTGACTGGCTAAACTCAACACCGCGCATAACAAAGCTAAGAAATAAAAATATTTAATATTACATTTCCATCAGTAGCAATCGAACCCAAGACCTGTCGCGATTGCAGTCGCACGTTTGTACCCCTGCGCCACGATTGGCCTCAAATTAAATTTTATGTTACATAAAGAAAAAAATCAAGTTTCTCCCAAAAATCCCTACAAATTTTAATATCCACGACCCAAAAATAGGTAAAAACCTCCCTAAACTCGCGTCGGTGACGACTTGCAAAGTGTAAGCACATTTCCTTCATGACTTCGCTGAAGCCGGATGTGTAGATTAATCGTACTGACAAACACATTCGTCGAGTCACTCGGAGTAAACTTTTAAATTCTAAGTTATATTAAATTTGGTTATTTTGGTACCCGTTTGGAATATTTTTCCTTTTTTTTCTCTTTCTTTAGGTATTCTATTTCAGGGAAGTGTAGGCAGTGGAAACTTAGTGGTGGTATGTCACGTTTTGACTTTATTTAGTATATTTCTAATATTACATAGACATTGAAACGACGCGGTCGATTTTTAATACGATTTTATAAAAGGGGTTGGTTTTATATGTACTTTTACTCCTGACCGGTTTTCCTTCGAAATTTTATTTGGCTTCAAAGCATTGTAGTATCTTCTGTATACGATTCATATGAAGAAAATTTGAGGCGAGTCGTGGCGCAGCAGCACAAGCGTGCGTCCGTAAACGCGACGAAATGACAAAACGAGTTGAGTTCCGTCATTCAGCACGAAACAGAAATGTCTGAATGTGGAACTGAATGTCGTATTATTAGGTTCCTAGGTTCCCCCTACCTACCTCGCTACGTGTGAGAACCTAGTGTTAAGACATTCCGTTCTCCACTTTCCGTCGAATTATCAAGGCATTAAGTGCTGTGAATTTATAAAATGAACTCTTAAAATAGTGTAGAGCTACTGTACTACTGTACTTCTATTAAGCAAACTCTTTTGACTAGCAAGTTAAATGCCATATAGAGAACACACGCTATATTTCACGCAAGTTTAAGCTGCAAGGACATTTTGCATTCGAGTCCCGTCACCGCGTGATAAATGGCGGCGACGGATACAGTCGGTGCCCTTCCGTCTGCCACTACGGTTCCGGGGATGGAAATATTACGTCCCTACTATGGACATGTAAAATTATGTACAAAAAATACGAATTAAATGCTTTTTTTTAGTGATGAGATGGAAAAAATTTAAGATTATAAAGTTGTCTGATTGTTTTTTTATCAATTAGCTATATGATCATCATTGTCAATTAGCTATATGATCGCATTTTGTGTCTCATGAATTGTTACTTTTCGACATTTTACTCACATATAGTGAATAAGCGAAGTTATTTCAAATGTAATTTATTTTTAAAGTGGGAATCGAACCCATAAGCGTTATGTGTATGCACAGACATTTCCAATTTGCGTTATGATCACAAAATATTTTGTTATTATTTATATAAAATTCTTTTACCTGTGGCTTTGCTTGTGTCGTCAAATGGAAAAGTAAGAAATTATATGTAGGTTATATGTAGATTATATGTAGGTACATGACTCCAGTTTTGAAAAAAACTTCAGTTTCATAATAAGTGCAAGTGAACAAGTGTTCGACGTGCCCAAACCAGTTGAGCACGTCGAACGAATGAGTGACAAAATAGTGGCAAAAGAGATTTATGACGGGAAAGTGAGTGGTAAGAGAGGTAGGCGGAGACCTTGGTTGACTTTCGAAAACACAGTATCAAAGATAGTGGAGGAAGGTCACGTAAAATACCCGAGGTTTTAAATAAAAACAATTAGTTTCAGGATTATAATCCGCAATCTCTGCAGTGTTCGGTTAGGCATATGTACGTACCACAAAGCCGCAAACTTTGTGAGCATTTTAATATAACAATAAATTATATTTTATCATATTGTCACTATCCACTTTACGTTAACGTTTTATATAATTTTGTGGCTTTCAAAAGGCTCAATTTAATAATTACTATAATCATTTTATTACCTTTTTCATACAATCGTAATCGTAGTAAAGTAATACTTTATTTTTCGCTCCCGTAACTATGGAAAATTCAAGTTCAGAACACTCAATACTGTTGAGTGACGGAACTCAATACCTTGCGTCTTGTTACTAGAAGCGCAAAATTTAAAATATTATAGTTTCCCTGAGTGGTAATCGAACCCTCAACTCATTGTGCCTGTATTGGTATATACATATGTATATACTTTTGTATACTAGTACATATTACACCATAAAGTCAATAACGTGAAGACAAGCTTTACCCATACCCGCCCCACCAGTAAATTATTCAAAAAGTTGCCTACAACTTTAATGGAAATACAATGTGATATAACCGAAAGTTGCAGAGGTTAAACGTCGGTGTTTTTTTGTACATATATTATGTAAATATAAAAAGTTTGTAATAGTACTTTGTTACCTTAGATTATATTTTATATGAAACTCTTTAAACAGGTTAATCGCGTATATTTGAGTAGGTGCTATATTTAATTTTGTGAAAGAAATCCGACGTTATAAACGCTTTGCAGTAGTACGTGGCCACAGGTAGACCTAGCACGATTCACACAACAGCGCCGGTTACGGTTCGTTCTCGGTACAATTTCAGTCTGTTAAAAATACTCTTATATGAGAAATAATGAGTATGAATTTTCACTTAGCTTGCCTAAAGAGATTCATTCAAAACGTGTAAAAATTTCAAAAATCAAAGGTACGTCTAGCACTTAAAACTACAAAGTGACAAATCGGTGAAAGTATATAAATAAAATAAAAAAATCAGCTTCACGCTGTATCCCGCACACAGCAGGGTAGGCAGACGGAACCTAGTATTAAGACACACCGTTTCCCACTTTCCACCGCTCTTTGCCTCGACACCAGAGCCAAGAAATGAAAATATAAATGTAAGTAAATATTTCATTTCCTCGAGTGGGAATCGAATCCATAACCAGTCTATTTTACAGTCACACTGTGTGCCACTGCGCCACGACTGGCCTCATAAGTATATAAATAATTATAAAAAATACTATTGCAGTCATGTATCAAAGCTACTTTATAAGTATGAATAATTTTTTATCGTATTTTTAAATATGTTGATATGAAAAGGTATCCAAGTGTGACGATATCGAACCTGTAAACTCCTTCATATAAAATAATAACTGTCATTTAATACATTGGCATAATTCGGTAACCTAAAAGTAAACAAAATGAACGACTTAATTTCAATTTAACTAGAAAAAATAATAGATAATTCTTAATGTAGGTATATAGGTAGGTACCGCTCAGATTTTTGCGGGATAGGTCAAGTGGGTACTCTCAACAAAATGCGGTCTCAATTTAATTTTACCGCCCGCTTACCAATGATAACTGAATTCTATACGTAAATGTCTTTAATATCTTTTATTCTCGTGGATTTCAAAGGTAGGCAGATAGAGCCGGCGATACGGCCAATTACAGCTTTTTATGTTAATTTTTTGTTTTATCTTTGAGATGGGATTTGTGGGGTAATATAAGCCTATGGATGTGTTTGTTAAAGAAATTAACGATTAATAGTAATATATTATAAATACAAACGTCGCTCGTGGCGCTGGGGCACAGTATAATTCTAATGACATAGTATCTGATTGTAAGCGCGAAAGTAGTGAGTATGATTCCAAATTCAGGAAAGAATTTTTTAATCACTGAATGTCTGATGATAAGAGAAACAAAAAAATCAAAAAAGCCGGTATAAACTAAATGAATGTATCCAGTACGCTTGCGCCATCAAGACAAATCCAACAACGTATCATGTATAAAAATCGGTTTACTGGTTTAACAGTTACAAAGGAACAAAGAAACGTATGTACATACATACGTATATACTCGCTAAAAACATAACCGTCCTCTTGAGCTTTGCTGCAATCAGGTAAAAAACAAAGCGCGATATTCGCGCGAGTTCTGCCACTGTATATGCAATGTCTCGAAAAATTGGCGGAAAGTAAGAGACTAAGCGTTTATTGCGGATCTATACTAGGTTCTCATGTAAGTGTATATTTAACAGATTGAGATCGGACTTAGAACGAACCATAATTGGCACTATAGTGTTAATCGTCCCTTAAAGATAGGTTCCCTCTGCCAGCAGTTTCCATTTAGACGCTATGCGCCACGACGGCGTTTTTAATAAAAACAAAACATCAAACCACAAGACAATAATGAAAAACCAAATAAAATTATTTAAATATTTCATTATAATCTTCTTATAAACTCTAACAATTATTCGTACTACAAATAGATTATATTATACGTTTCGTAAACAAAACTAAGCCCTTGTAACGTAATACCGCCATGTGGACAAAGGACAACAGAGGGTAGTATTAGCACCACATGTCGAAACAACCCTCGATAGAGTGGCTAGTTTTTGGAAATTACAAAATTCCCCGAATTATTTGAAACAGAGTTCTAATGTTACACATTTATTTATAAGACATAAAGTTGATTTTCATCAAGCTATTATATAAGGGGTTGGTTTTATACTTTCACTCTTGACCGATTTTTCTTTGAAATTTTATTTGGCTTCAAAGTATTGTAGTATCAAATGTTATTTTCTGTATATAATTTATATAAAGAAAACTTGAAGCCAATGGTGGTGCAGGTGCACAAACGCGCGTTAGTAAACAGGTTGTGGGTTTTACTCCAATTCAAGGACATATTTAATATCTTAATTTTCTCTCTCTAGTAACGAGTCAAGCGCGATGTTGAATGTTCCACCATTCAACACGAAATCCAGAATTCGACGGAAAATGAGGAACGAAAGTGTCTTAATGGGAACAAAAAACCTTAGCACTAGGTCCCCACGTTTACTGTGCCTATCCAGTAAATGTGGAGGAGAAAACGTGGAGGAGTAGACATGTGTACGTGCGGGATACAGCATCAAACTAAAAAGTAATATTTATATTTGTAAGCTCGGAATAGTGTCTGGCATTTGCGACGAAAGACTTCAATGGCTGAATGGGTTATAATAAATTATAATAATACATTCACTGCTCGAGCTCAACATGGTTTATCAACCATATTCTAACCAAATTTTGCTTCATTTACAATTTACTTACAAACAGTGCGCCATTGATTAAATCACAGTACAGTGTTGACATAGGAAGTTAATACAGATACGTATTACTATACAAACATATATTAAGGGAACACAGGTGAATGGCTTAAGCACTTGAGTAGAACCAATCGCACGGGTAAAGTACTTGAAAGCTCTACAAGAATAACATAACATGCGCATCAGCGCTTTTCTTGAGCTTTATCTTAAAAGTTCCTTAGGTTTTACGTAACAGAGGACCATAGAAGTGCATTTTCGCGTTCAGCAAAATCTAGGTTTCCTAAGTTTTCTATAAAAAGAAGAGTATTTTTGGAAGCCATATTAAAAGTATGTAGAAACCTTTTAGCGATATAGCACCTTGTGAATATTATGTCAATTAGTGTAGTATTGGCGCAGTTGGGTTATATTTGACTTGACTCGAGCTAGTTGTGTTGTTAAAAGAGATTTTTTTTCATTTCTGAAGTTAGGCGAGTTAAACATTTCAATTAAATAGATGAGGCCACCGAAGACAAACCTTGGCGTTAAGTTGCGCCACTCCATAAAATATATTGAAAATTTTACGGAAAATGGGTAAGGGTGTGTCTATGTGCCCACATATTGCAGAATTGATCATACACAGGATAGTCAGTTCTTTGATTTTCACGATTATTACACATTTTAAATGAAACTATTTAAAAAAATATTTAGTAATATACATTTTTAGAAGCCCGACGTTTAGAACACTCTGCAATAGTTCATGGTCATGGGTAGACGGAGGAGGCGAAACATTGTGTGTTGAGCGGCGGAACTCAACGCCGCGCTTTATCCAGTCATTAGAGCAAGGAAATAAAAATAATTCATTCTGCCAAATGCACAAATACTTTTAATATATATATAAAATCCTTTGACAGTCTCAATGTAATTCATACCTAACAAATTAAGGATACATGTTTCATGAGGGTAAGTCAACACAATGCTATTGTATTCTAAGTGACCGGGTTATAGCTTAAAGAGGTTCGTTCGTGCGCTACGGTACTCGCGATAACAAAAATTAAACATGTATTTATAGATACTAATTAATATTTACACTGTGTCGATTTTGATAAGATTTTATTTGCTTTATATGATAGAAAGAGGGCACGTGGCGTTAATACAGTCCGTTTCCCAAGCATAACTCAATTTTCAAGATATTGCGTGGGCATTCTAGTAATATTCGAGTCAATTTTGTACGGCCGAATTCAACGCCGCGCTATGTTTATGCTGATAAATGAAAATAATATAAATATTATTATTTCTCAGAATGGAGATTGAATCCACAAATATCGCGTTAACAGTCAAACGCTGTCCCAATGCGCCAGCGCGGTTTATTTTTAATATTTTTTTATATACTTATTTTTTAGCATCACGCTGTATCTCCCATGTAAGCAGAGAGAACCTAGTGTTAAGGCTATCCGCCGAATTTGAGACATTGATTCAACGTGATCTGTCTTGTTATCAGAGCGAGGAAACGAAAATATTTAATTTCCCCGGGATAGATTAGAACTCACAAATATCAAGTTGACAATTAGATGCTATACCACTGCGACACGATGCCTTTTTTAATACAATTTTTCTTTTATATATTTTAATTTTTTTTTATGCACTTAAAGACATCCTAGTGAGACGTTTGTTTGCCTTCCTTTACTTTAGGACAATCGTATTATAAACAATAGGATGACAGTATTAATAAACAATAGGTATGCGTATGCAATTGCATTAAGTGTATCAAGTGCAAGCTATTTATTATACTTTATGAAATGTTTGAATTTTCCCAACAAATTCAAATTCACATTCATTTTAGCTGTACGCTGTGAAGTTAATTTGACGCATATATTAAGGAAAGCATAGAAAACCTGGGAACCTAGTATTAAGTATTAACCTAGTATTAACCATTCCTATTAAAACGCTACCGCTCCTCACCTGTCGCGTTTATAGTCGCGCGCGGTTATCACGGCACGAATGGCCAACTGGCCTCAAAACTGTAATATTAAATAACATTGCAATCTTAATATTAAAATATTGTTCGCTGTGTTTTTTACACTATTTTGGTAACACTACAAAATTATAAAATTTGAAATAGCAATAACAAAAACAAAATACCATGCCAGAAATATAAAGCTAAAAATAAGCTAAACTTACAGCATCACTCCTGTATAATTTCTGAATTTGTAACAGTTATAAGTACCTGTAACAGACATATCCTATTAATAAAATATAAATAGTTTAAAAAAAAAATATCATACATTTTTTTTTCATCGCAACTATAATCTCTATATATAATAAGACAGTAAAAATATTTTGTCTGTACATTTAGTAATTTTGACTGAAATGGATAGAGGGACACTTAAAAAGAATAATAGAAAGCAAAAAGATTTTTTTT
>JAAIXJ010000558.1:0-68348 GCA_013403705.1 Heliconius hermathena | reverse complement strand
AATGAAACTATCACGGGAGCTCGCTATCGACTTCAGTTGATGCGTTTGAGTCGCGCTCTGAAAGAAAAGCGGCCACTATACGAGCAGAGACACGACAAAGTGATTTTATTACATGATAATGCTCGGCCACATGTGGCAAAACCAGTCAAAACTTACCTGGAAACACTTCAATGGGAAGTTCTACCCCACCCGCCGTATTCACCGGACATAGCCCCCTCCGATTACCACTTGTTTCGGTCGATGGCGCACGGTTTAAGCGAGCAGCGCTTCCATTCTTTTGAAGAAGCCGAAAATTGGCTTGATTCCTGGATTGCCTCGAAAGATGAGTCGTTTTTCCGACGGGGGATTAAATTGCTACCAGAGAGATGGGAGAAAGTGGTCTCTAATGAAGGACAATACTTTGAGTAATGTCATTGTAAGCATTATATTTTAAATTAATTTTTTTTAAACAAAAAAAACAAGGAGAGAGAGAAGCGAGGACTTATTCAAGGTCCTAATATTAATTCCGCTCTCCAGTAACAAGACAAAGCGCAGCGTTGGGTTCCACCGCTGAACACGCACTATCTTGAAGATTGGACGGAAACTAGCGAATTCAGTGTCTTAACACTAGGTGGTCTCTGTCTACCCTGCAATACGCGCAATACAGAGTTCAGTTAAAAAACATTACAACTTAGTGATCAATTACTACACAAAATCGACTTTTAAATAAAACATTTATACAATATCTCTTTTTATCTGATTTTTTATACATTTACGACTTTTTATACAAATATACCTAATAGGTATGTTTATTGAACCCAGTCTATAAAAAGCATTCTATATCCACACCATTCACTCACATTTGAAACGCAATCAAAACGAGTTCAGCCAAATAATAATAAATTATATCTTATTTCTGTAACCGTCTAAGTGATCGACTGTACCATTTAACAAGCCATCTTAACATTTATAGTTAACAGGAAGTGCATGTTGTCGGTATTATGTCAGACTGTTTGAAATAGATGCATTACTTAAAGATCGTAGTGGCGCAGCGGCATAACGTCTGACTGTAACGTGACGGTTTTGGGTTCTATTCCCACTCAAGAATAAATTATTTTCATTTCCTCGCACTGGTAACAACATAAACCTTGGGGTTGAGTGGCGCCACTATAGGTGGTATGCAATATTTTGGCTAATAAAATAAGGCTGAATGTGGGGAACAGTGTTAGCACGAGGTTCCTTCTGCCTACACTGCTATATGTGATATACAACGTGAAGCTATTATGCAGTTATAAATAAGCATTTATAAAAAAACACATATAAAAGGGCACCTAGCAGAGGGCTTCTACCACCTGACAGAGGAATCCTAGTATTAAGACTCCATTTACCGCTTTCCGTCCAAATTCCAACACATCGTGTATGATCGTCGTCGGCGGAACTCAACGCCGCGCCTTGCCTAACAAAACACACAGCAAATTTAGCTATCCATTTATATCTATCAACCATTATTGGTCGCCGGCGCCGCATTCGCAATAACACTTCCGTACACACACTCAAGCACATATGTGGGCTGCATTTACCTACAAATATAGAGTAATAATAGCGTCGACGTGCTTCCTGCTACGATCGTAAGATAGCTTAATACATTTAAAATATATTGATATGTGCGTATAGTATAGATCTTAGCTAGGTGATATTGTGGCATAGTTGTGAGTTCGATTCGATTCTCGTTTACGCTATATATTTGTTTTTTTTTTAAATATATTTTACTTTTATTTTAATTGGTCAAGGTACAAGATATCGTAAGTTAGCTTATAATAATAGTAAAATACGTTAAATTATACAGTACACTATTGTGATATTATGAATCTTTGCACTTGCAGTAAAAAAAATCTTAAGGGAACAAAAAAGAACGTAATTTTCCATTTCAAGTCTTAAATTCCCCGCAAAAAGTTTTATTTATCGTATATAAGTTACTACTTACCTACAAAGACTTCAAAAAGTCTTCAAACGTCTTATAAAAATTGGTTTCACAGTAAAAAGGTGCTTCGGGAAACGTGTGTTATCACAATCTGCTGTAAGATTTATCTCATTAACTTTGGGCTGTATAGTCTTCATCAATTAATTGATACCTTTTGTAGATATCATCATTTTTGTTTTAAAATTTGAGTATACGGGCTGGTTTTTAACTTAGATTATTATTTTTTTGTTATTTACTTAGGAAATATGTTTTTATAATGCAAAATCAGTGTAAATGGTAAGATATTAGGACAAGTGAATGAAGTGGTATACTTGGGAAGTATGTTCGGTAGAGATGGAAGATACGAGATGGATGTGGAAAAGCGTATTGCTGCCGGTAACAAGGTTAATGGGGCTTTAGCTGCATTGATGAGACGGCAAACGTCAAAACAGCTGCGCGTTTGGCCGTAGACAATGCAGTTTTGGTACCGACACTGTTATACGGCAGCGAAATGTGGGTATTACAGAAGAAGAATGATAAAAAGATGAATGCTGTGGAGATGCGATCTCTTCATAGGATATGCGGAGTCAGCTTAGCTGATCGAATCTGCAATGAAGAGGTACACAGAATGGCAGGTACTAGCGAGTATGTCACGGTAAGAATGAAGAAGAACGTGCTGGTTTGGGCACGTCGAACGAATGAGTGATGAAAGAATGGTAAAAAAGATTTATGATGGAAAAGTGAGCGGTAAGAGAGTAGGGGGAGACCTCCGTTGACCTTCGAAAACACAGTATCAAAGATACTGGAGGAAGATCACGTAAGAAGCATGAGGACCCCCGGAGGGCATGTATGAAGAGGTTGATGACAGGGAACGAGGCGAAAGAGGTATGTAGAGACCGTAGCGTTTGGCGCTCCGTTCTCTCTGACTACCCCGCTAGGGATAAAGGGCGGAGCTAGTTTAGTTTAGTTTTTTAAATATGTTTTTTGTTTCGCTACACGCTGTATCCCGCATGTAGCAAGGTAGGGAGGGGAAATCTAGTATTAAGACTTTCTCACGTACCATTAATTTTCGAGACATATTCTGGGCTATTGAGTGTGCGGAACTCAACGCCGCGCTACGTCTATTTAACAGAGAGAAATAATGAAATTAACTTATTAAAGATAGAAAATAAATCTTCAGATGGCTTGGAACTAGCGATGTAAATACTGGCGGTAGTTACACAAGTTCCATTTATTTAGAAAGTTAGGAAGGTTTTTATTCTACAATAAAAATGAGCAATTTGATTTAAGCATTTTTGTAGTCATCTTATAGACTGTTTATATTTTTAAATTTGGACAAAAAGATTTTATTTTTTACAATACTTTTTAAATTTGCAAATAACGTTATACGTTGAACTTATGTATACAACTATTATAATATCTAATACTATTTTTATTTCTCCTCTGGGTTTCATCACTAATCACACAATGTCTACAGCAGGAAAATGGGGAACGGAGTATCTTAACGGTTCTTTATAAATCTATCCTGTTATGCGCGTATAAATCTATCCCGTTATATGCGTGATATAGAGTGAATATAAAAAAAATACCATACAATACTATACAAATTGTCAAATATGCATATAATTGATTGCCTTTAAGCGCTGCCGAGCGTTAGTAATATATACGACCAAGTTGTGTCCACTTGTAGTCTAATTATACAGCTATTTGAATGTGCATGCTATTATTGTTAAGTGAACCAACGTTTTCCTGGCATGTATTATAGAGAAATACGTTATTAAGGATAAAATTATAAGAAACTGATTATAAATTATCGCGAAAATCAGCGAGAAACTTTTGAGCTACCCGTCCGGAACTCACGAATTTGGGCCTTCTCAAAGGCTGCACTTAGCAACTTTGGCCAGCCTTCGCTTCCGCCATTACTCACAAGAAATAACTTCTTGGTCTAAACGGCTAAAGAGAACGCCGATCTTCTGGACTATGCATCCATAGTCGATCGAGGAACAACGATCGAAGAAATTGGGGGTCATCAGCAGAGCGAGACGGTACTTCACGCCAAAACACAACACACACAAAACAGGTTCGGCCTCATATGGATACTGTTCTCATCTCTGGGCTGGTGCACTCCAGTGTCAGTTTCACCGATTTGATCGCATACAACGCAGAGCCGTTCGAATTATTGGGAGCCCAATAATTTGTGAAAGACTTGACACTTTGGCCATGCGAGGCCCTCGCTTGCCTTGTCTTTTTCATAAAAATTAATTAATATTTTGTAGAGGTACTTATGACATTTATAAGTAAAAGTAGCTTTTGTAGAAAGATAGGAATATTCGTGACGAAGACGCAGACGGCGACGAGACGAAGACGCTGCATGTTGGTCAAAAATGGTTTAAATCCTACTAAAGGCATTCATTTTCCTCTCAACTCTCAAGACAATGCTTGTTGAATGGTGGNTGAAGAGGTACACAGAATGGCAGGTACTAGCGAGGATGTCACGGTGAGAATGAAGAAGAACGTGCGGAGCTGGTTTGGGCACTTCGAACGAATGAGTGATGAAAGAATGGCAAAAAAGATTTATGATGGAAAAATAAGTGGTAAGAGAGATAGGGGTTGACCTTCGAAAACACAGTATCAAAGATACTGGAGGAAGGTCACGTAAGAAGCATGAGGACCCCCCGGAGGGCATATATGAAGAGGTTCATGACAGTGGACGAGGCGAAAGAGGTATGTAGAGACCATAGCGTTTGGCGCTCCGTTCTCTCTGACTACTCCTCTAGGGATAAAGCGTGAAGTTAGTTTAGTTTTTTAAATATGCTTTTTGTTTCACTACACGCTGTATCCCGCATATAGCAAGGTAGGGAGGGGAAATCTAGTATTAAGACTTTCTCACGCACTTTTAATTTTCGAGACATATTCTGGGCTATTGAGCGTGTGGAACTCAACGCCGCGCTAGGTCTATTTAACAGAGAGAAATAATGAAAATAACTTATGAAAGATAGAAAATGAATCTTCAGATGGGTTGGAACTAGCGACGTAAATACTGACGGTAGTTACACAAGTTCCATTCATTTAGAAGGTTAGGAAGGTTTTTATTCTACAATAAAAACGTGCAATTTAATTTAAGCATTTTTGTAGCCATCTTATACATCTTACAGATTGTTTATATTTTTAAATTTGGACAAAAAGGTTTTATTTTTTACAATACTTTTTAAATTTGCAAATAACGTTATACGTTGAACTTATGTATACAATTATTATAATATCTAATACTATTTCTATTTCTCCTCTGGGTTTCAACACTAATCACACAATGTCTACAGCAGGAAAATGGGGAACAGAGTATCTTAACGGTTCTTTATAAATCTATCCTGTTATGCACGTATAAATCTATCCCATTATATGCGTGATAAAGAGTGAATATAAAAAAATATCATACAATACTATCCAAATTGTCAAATATGGATATAGTTGATTGCCTTTAAGCGCTGCCGAGCGTTAGTAATATATACGACCAAGTTGTGTCCACTTGCAGTCTAATTATACAGCTATTTGAATGTGCATGCTATTATTGTTACGTGAACCAACGTTTTCCCAACATGTATTATAGAGAAATACGTTATTAAGGATGAAATTATAAGAAACTGATTATAAATTATCGCGAAAATCAGCGAGAAACTTTTGAGCTACCCGTCCGGAACTCACGAATTTGGGCCTTCTCAAAGGCTGCACTTAGCAACTTTAGCCAGCCTTCGCTTCCGCCATTACTCACAAGAAATAACTTCTTGGTCTAAACGGCTAAAGAGAACGCCGATCTTCTGGACTATGCATCCATAGTCGATCGAGGAACAACGATCGAAGAAATTGGGGGTCATCAGCAGAGCGAGACGGTACTTCACGCCAAAACACAACACACACAAAACAGGTTCGGCCTCATATGGATACTGTTCTCATCTCTGGGCTGGTGCACTCCAGTGTCAGTTTCACCGATTTGATCGCATACAACGCAGAGCCGTTCGAATTATTGGGAGCCCAATAATTTGTGAAAGACTTGACACTTTGGCCATGCGAGGCCCTCGCTTGCCTTGTCTTTTTCATAAAAATTAATTAATATTTTGTAGAGGTACTTATGACATTTATAAGTAAAAGTAGCTTTTGTAGAAAGATAGGAATATTCGTGACGAAGACGCAGACGGCGACGAGACGAAGACGCTGCATGTTGGTCAAAAATGGTTTAAATCCTACTAAAGGCATTCATTTTCCTCTCAACTCTCAAGACAATGCTTGTTGAATGGTGGAAATCAAAGCCGCGTTTTGTCGCGAGAAGAGCGGGCGAGAAAATGAAAATTATTTAGTACGACAATATACGAGTCAATATACGATTGAAAATCGACACCATAATCGTCGCGTTTACAGTCAGACACTGTGCTCGAGTTCAAGAAACTAACACAAATGTTATTTCTAACACAAATATGCTTGTAAGCCGTAGAACCCTTAAGCGTTTTGGGGAGATGTCATGGTGCATTTATCCTATTTAATTATGCAGGACCGAGGGTTGGATTCCAAACTACCCTATTGCTTGAAAACACTTAGAAAATACTCACCCTTATAGAATAAGAAATAGGAGTCGACTTAAATGTTGATTTTTAGTTTCATTCGTAGATATTTTTAAATTGTTTCCTACACTACTTTAGTAATACGTGTGCAGAGTATTAAGATGCGTTAGGTTGTAGGCTCGCTAGTTGAACGGCCAAATTAAAATAGTTGTCTGGCAAAGATAGAAGATTATTTACAATAATGTTTTAGTGAATTTTAAAGTATATAGTAAATAAGATATTTTTTAATTCTGTTCTTGTACTTCGGTACACACTTTATTTCACTTTGAGGCGTAAATTACATGCCAAGTGGCGAAAATAGCTATTTTTATTATTCCATTTAAATTAGTTTTAATTATTAATTTTAATGTCACATGGCACCATAGCGTCTGACTTTACCGCGACTCGACATGTTCGATTTCCACTCGGAGGATTTACTTCGTCTCTCTGGTAACAAGACAAAGCGCGGCAACATACAATGTCGACGAAAATAAGCTAAAAAATAATGACTTTATAATATATTCTGTCAGTCCAGCTTGCGAGAATATTTGTACGTTAAGAAAAGAAAAATGTTTAGAAACTAATAAAATTTAAACGTAAATGTTATGAATTCTGCAAAAACTTTCATTGTAATAGGTTTAATATAAAAATATAATTTAAAGGTAAACATATTTCGAATACACAAAACAGCCAAAGCTATAGCCCTTTAGTACTAAGTACAGCTCAAAATGATTTCTATAGAAAAGCATATTAATGGCCTGCCAATATTTCTTGCGAAGCCTTCAAGTATCAAACGAGATTCATTATGTAGAGACCTATCATAATCGATAGCTAAGCGAAATAGCTCACGAATAATAAATTAGAAAATATCTTCAAAATGATTTTTAAAGGTCACTTAATTCTGAAAAAAAAATGAACTATTCTCTCTTACCTAAAAATAATTAATAGGTAAAAAAAAAAGACAAAACCACCACAAAATGCGTAATAAATTATATCTCAGAAATAAAAGAGTAAAAGACACTTAAATATATCTTCTAACCGTCTCGTAGCATTTTTACAGTAATTTTTAGTTTTACTTAATCCGCTGAGTAAGAAATATTTTGTACGCAAAGCTTGCCATTCGTTGCGGTTTTGGGTGTTAAAAAAATGGTATATAATCAGTATAGTATCAGCTTCACGCTGCATCCCGCCCACAGCAGGGTAGGCAGAGGGAACTTACGGTTAAGACCCTCCGTTACCCACTTTCCGCTAAATTCTGGAGGCGTTGCGTGTTGAGTATAGAATGTAAAAATAAATTACAAACAAGTTTATTTGACAGTTATTTAACTTTTTTTTAAGACTTTACTAGCTGTAGTCAGTTTGTCTATAATGCCAAAGATCTTAACTTTAATATTCACTAAAGAAATATAATAAAACTAAAATAAATCTTATAGAAGTATATATTAATTTCGCTGTCGGGATGTGTAAAGAAATCTAAACTTAAATATTATAAAGCTGAATAGTTTGTTTAATTGAACGTATTATCTCGGGAACTGTTACGAATTGAAATGTTGTTTTTGTTCCGGATAATCCGTTTATCTAGGAAGGCATCATTGGCATATCGATGCGACGTAACCAATTGTAACTAGTTATATTCTTATTTCATTTTATTATACAGCTGTTATCTCTCACACTCACACGCACTCTTCCTTTGGAATCCGAGTATCGTTAATAGAAATTACAGAATATTTATCACATTCTAATTTATGCTCTAATACAACTTCATAAGTGTAACTTCCCAGTGTCCGATTGAGCTAAATTTACATTAGGATTTTAGTTATGATGATAATGTAATTACATGTAATCAATATTTTTGTTAATCCAAAATGGCCGCCACAACAAAATGGCGGATTACAAATTTTATAAAACCACCCTATAATAAAGATATCAAATAAAAAGGAAATTGATTAATACTCCAAAAAACATTTAGAAAGCTTGTTTTTGTAACGGTTTTTTAATAAATATTTTATACATATAAAGTTTAAACTCAGCTTAATTAAACAATTTTATAAACATTTCATTGTGATGCAGTACTTCGTCCAAAATTTGAAAGGATCCAATCTTACTTGAGGGAATATTTATGTTAATATAAGACTGAGTGCGGCGTTGGGCCTCACAATATGCAAGGGGAACAACAAGATAAAAGTGAGGGTGACTGAGTAACGCGGCTGTTACAGGTCTAATAGCTATCAATTTTTTCTATGCCTTGAAATGAAAGGTTAGAGTTATATAGTCTAACTAACTATATCCCGTTTATGGCCGAGTATGCACAGGAAACCTGGGAACCTAGTGTTAAGCCATTCTGTCCTTATTAAGATACTTTTACTGCAAACTAAGAATTCTGGACACTGCGTGATGACTCGAGTGGTGGAACTATATTATCTTACCTAAAAATAGTTCCCAGGTTTCCAAGAAATATAATTAATAGGTAATCCAAAAAAATAAAGCAAAACAACCACAAAAAGCGTAATAAATTATATCTCTGAAATAAAAGGGTAAATGACACTTAAATATATCTTCTAACCGTCTCGTAGCATTTTCATAGTAATTTTTACTTTCACTTAATTCGCTGAGTAAGAAATATTTTGTACGAAAGCTTGCCATTTGTTTCTCTTTTGGGTGTTAAAGATTAGAGATATTAAGAGAAGAAATATTTTGAGGATCTAAATTTTTTTTAAGAAAAACAACTTTTACAGGTTGCCAGGTGCCTGTGCTTTTTTGCGTTTTTGTTTTTAAAATTGGCGTTTGTGGTTAATTTGTACAAGACCTCAGACATAATTCTAAGGTTACTTATAAACTAAGGTGAGTACTTCACGGACATAATATTTGTATCTAGTGTTAAAATTTTTTTTTTCAGTGAGATATTGTTATATTGTTAAATATATTTCGCTTCAAACAGACTAATAGATAATAATAATATTATTAAGTATATTTTCCTTATTTTATTTTAATAAATCTGTTCTTTCGCGACATATTTTCAATAATTATATTAAAAATTAATTTATTTTTTAATCAGACATGCTGCTATATGCAGGATACAGTGTAAAGTTAAAAATATATACAATCATTTAGAAATTGTAAAATTTTAGGGTTTTTTTTTTATGGAAAAGGACAAGGCAAACGAGCGTTCGGGTCACCTAATGGTAAGTGATTACCGCCGCCCACGACCCCGTGCAACACCAGAAGAGCTACAGGTGCGTTGCCGGCCTTTAAGGTGGAGATAGACGCACCTTTTAAAGGTACCCATGTCATATCGACCTGGAAACTCTGCCGCGGGTAGGCCATTCCACAGTTCCGTGGCGCGTGGAAGGAAGTTCCTACGAAACCGCACAGTAGTAGATTGCCACGTATCCAAGTGGTGTGGATGTGTGTGATGAGTGTGTGATTTTAACTTGTGACGTACTGTGCGGTTAGAAAATTCGGCGGTAAGTAACAGGTCAATCCCCATGATAAATGCGGTAGAGAACGCACAGCGAGGGGACTAGAGGCTCGGTTATACTTTCTTTTTGAGGTTTTCACCTCCGGATCCTTAGTGTGCCAGCGCCTCGGCCCAGGTTTGACATGCCTCGCGTTTGCTAGAGGCAGCAAGCTTGCAAGACGTATCAAACCAAGGCTGTGACTTGCCACCGATTGGCACTACAGTCCTAGGAATATAAAGTTCCATACCCTGTAGAACCACATCGGCAACGGCAGCGGCACGGGTACTAGGGTCATCAGAAGAGAAGCAAACCGGCCCCAAGGGATAAGATGAGTAAAATGTACGCATCCCATCCCAATCTGCCGACTTGTAGTGCCAGACGCGACGAGTTGCGAGTGTTCTGCAACTGCCGCGCTCAATGGGCACGACACTCCGTCCCAGGCAGTAGTCAGAAGACCTTAAAGGGGCATCGACGACAACCTGGTACTGTACATTGTGGTTGTCCACGTCCGGGAGTCGCGTAGGCGACTCAACCAATTGGGACAATCCGTTCGCCATAGCAAGGTCAAATACAGCCCTCCCCGCGTGGTTGGTGGTGCGTGATCCAAGCCAACTGGCATTATGCGCATTAAAATTGCCAAGTATCACGACCTCAGCGGAGGGGATCTGTGGGAGCATATCGTCGATAGCCGATTGAATGTTCTCCATGAGCCGATCTTTTTCTGCATTACCACTGTGGGACCAGTAAAGGTATGCGTAGACTTGGGTACGATCGTTCGAGTCAACACGGAGCCAGATAGTAGACAGGTCCCAACCTTCAAAATTGGCAAGACGACGAAAACTTAGGTCCTCCCTTACGAACACAGCGACCCCAGCATGAGGCAAAAAGGTTCGTTCTATTTTGTAGCCGGGGTATTGGAGATAGACTGTGTCGTTCGGTCGGCCACTACTTAACGCCGGTTTCAAATGCCGGGAGTGGTAACGATCTGGTCGAGTCTGCCCATGCGTGTTGCCATTGCTGGCGACGTGACTCTACCACACGTACTTTAGTCGCCTCTTACGACACCACCAGTACCAGGAAGATCCTATTCTAGGTCAGGACCATACGGCCAAAAGGCCATAGGTGGCTTATAGGTGCTCTATACATAATGTCATCTAGACAAGTTATTAACCGAACTATTCGGAATTCGGTAATAGCAAACGCAACGTTCAATAACAGCTTAGTATTGCTCTTCTCGTTATCTCAGACCCATTAAGCTTAGATTGGTAGTCATATATAATAATATAGCCTTACGTCTTCAAAGCTGTGGGATTTCGGGTAGTCGAATAATCACGATATCTAAGCACGAGCCTGAATAAAAGTGATTGTAGGTTCAATTCCATTTGGAACAATATTTGTTTAAGAATTCTGTGTTAAAATTCTTCTGTGCGCACTAATTGCCAAATTTTCAAGACATTGCGCATTGAGTAACGAAAGCATTGCGCATTGAGCAAAGCGCAGCAGTGTTGTTACCAGACCGTGGACATGAAAATATTAAATAATTCATTCCCCAGAGTGGCCATCGAATCCACAACCGACGCGTTTACAGATTCGCTGTGCCACTAAGACATGACCGCTTCAGCGGGTGTAAAATGGCTATGATGATGATAATGATAATGTACCAATTTCAAAACGTCAAAATCATAAATATATACATTAATAATAAACCATTATAACAGGAAATCTTTAAAGTAAAGCATTATCCTTCAAAAACATTCTCCCGTATAATCCAGGAACGGCTAATGCTCCCATTGAATGTGCAAGACACCTTGCGGCAATATTGAGTGGCTGTTAACACCTATATCTCTTCTAGAAATTATGCTTAGAATTCAAATTTCCTTAACTTTGGCGGTAATTTCAATGAATAGGTATACTATACATATGTACTTATATTCTATATAGTTTCTATATAGCTGTATTTAGCTGTTGATGGAAATGCTGAATAAAATGTTCCTGAAATCCCTAATACATACCGAAAATAGTATTTCAATATTACGTTGAACTTGAGAGTAAATTCTCGTGAAATGGCTATGGACATTTGTTTTATGTATTGTACATAATTGTATTGAAAATTCCCACTCCTTCAAGTTAATCGATAATGTTTTCTGCTCAAATGCACATGCATTTTCTTTTATTGTGAAATTTGATGCATTCTGTTTTTTATTAATGTTTTTATTGATCTTTAAGTGAAGTTTAAATCTTTATAGTTCCAACGATGTGAAACGTTTAAAATGATACAACAATTTATGATAGTTATAAAATAAGAAAAAAATGTCACTTAAATTAATAAAATAATACTTGACGCCATCGTGACTCATTGGGACAGGGGCCAGTTCCAGGTTCCCCAGACGGAGGAATGAATATCATTGGTAAAACGGTAAAAAGTTAAATTATTTCATTTTTTACATTTACTGCACAAATATAAAGAACGCTGTATTTAAGTATAAAAGAACGTAAAATAAAAGAAAAACAGTAGTTTTCTTCAGAAATATATCTAAATAAAGCTAAATACTTAATAGTACAAAACGTTCAAAGTTCTTAGTCAGTTTCTCAAGAAATCTAAATTAATGTTTCCCGTTGTAGCAAGACACTTTATTGAATACGGTTAGTGTTTGTCTGCTTCTTTATAATATAAAAAAACTAGTGTTCTGCTCGTGGCTTTGCCCTCTTTGACCATACCTACTAATATGTAATATGCAAATATTACACATATAGGCACATCATACTTTTGAACAACAATATTATCTTTACCACATTGTTATTTAGAACTAATGGGACTAAACTTACCATCTCAATTACTAAACACCTTAAACAATCCAAAGCAAATTTATTCCCACAATAAACGCGAATAAGGTGTAAACAATGTTCCGTATACAGCGCCAGTACTGAAAGCGGAACATATTTAGAGTTCCGCATCCCAAGTTCGTTGGAGCGGTAATACCACTAGTTGCAATTGCAAGGAATTTCAATTGTCTCTCAAGAGAATGGGCGTTAAGTTGCGTACCTACTTGTGTTAGGGGATGAACGTGTTTAAGCTGATGTTTAAACATAGATAATCTTGTAGCAGTTGTGTGTTCATTTTGTATTACTTAGAATATTTTTTTTAGCTTTACGCTGTATCCCGTTTGTAATAGGGTAGGAGGAAGGAACCTGGGAAGCTAGTGTTAAGACACTTTCGTTCTCTAATTTCCGCCGAATTCTGGGTTAATGTATATCCCATCAGTATTATAAATGTAAAATTAAAGATATCACCGACAAAAGAATCAAATACTAATATGAGTTCCAAAATCTGTGTTCATTCGGAATATAATTCATTAAATTAACTTTTTTTTACGTACAAGCTATATTATAATTATTTGCAAGTGCAATACTTCCACAGCTACCGGATATACTCGTATACCTAATATGAGATTCATACATTTGGTTTAGTGGTGAAAAATAGTAAATTAAGATATGTACAATACGTCTGTCCTGTGCTAGTTGTTATGAATTGAAACTTTTAAGCAGAATGATGATATTACTTGATTCTGTTAGCGTACTTAAATAAATAGCGATTGTGATAAATTAATATCTTTTTTGTAATTTCACGCTGTGTCCCGCAAATATCAAGGTAAGCAAAAAATGTAGTGTAATGACACTCGTTTTCCCACACAACGCCTAATTTTCGGGACATCGTCCATCGAATGACGGAACTCCACGCCGCTCCCTTTTTTTTACAAGAGCTAAGCGAAAATTACTCAATCAGTTACATTATAAAACAACAATGAACAAAAATTAAATTCAAAAGGAAATGTGATTGTAAAAATATTTTAAAGACATTACCACATTAAGCTCCCTTCTACGTGAAACTGTCGGCTTTCCTCTGACATACATACTTAGTGCCTTTTTTGGTTTAATATGAGAGAAAGTTGTCGCACTGTATAAATCGTAATTACAGGAAATTTATTTTCTATGTAGATATAGCCTAGTGTCAAGACTCTTCGTTCTTCGCTTTTCGCTCCAATTCAAGATATTGCGTGTTGGATGGCAGAATTTAACGCCTCGCTTTCTTTCTTTGGGAAAAAAAATTATAATAATTCCATCGAGCGGGTATTGAAGACATTTGTTGAACTCATTGTGCTTACAGAAGACGTGTCACAATTCGCTACGACGTTGCTAATAATATAATGAATATTATTTCAAATAATACAGATAGAGAAGAGGGGGGAGGGGGGGTCCAAGAAGGAGGTATGTTGGTCCGTGCCTATTGTACTATACAATGCCCGTCTCCGAAGTCATCACCACAAATAAATAAATACACTATCACAAAATCTAACCATACGCTAAACACACAAGCTAAAACTGTTAGCTTAACACAAAATGACTGTACGACCGCATATTCCCAGTACACGATCGAAGCAGATAACTCAAGTGCATATAACGCTTAGTATTAAATTATGCAAACAAGAAACTAAGTGTCGTTGATAGCACGCCGAGTACTAGTCTGGAATTCTGAGACCTACTTAACATAACCTAATATATTTATAGGAAATGTGATTTTCAATGGTCTATAGTATACGAGCGCTTAAACTTATTGATGGCATTCATGTATTACAGCCATATTATACAAAATCTTTACATTAACTGTATATGTGTGTTATTCTGATGTATAAACTAAATAACTGTAAAATTTCATCTTATTCTGTTTAGTAGTTTTGGCTTGAAACTAAAATAAACACTCCATCGACACAAATTTTGATATTTATATTACACGCAGGAAAGGCGCGAGAGGTACGTTGAGAATATCTTAAAATTTAAAGCGTAAAAAACATTAAAAAAACCGGTTTTTATTAAGTTTTTTGGTTATCGTATTTCAAACTAATTTTGCATGTTTACATTTAGTTCAGGTAATATTTACATACAAAGTTTCAGTTCGGTTACTTTTTCGAGCATATGTATGTATACTCCAATATAGAGTTAGTCTCATGGGGACATGTAAAGTTTATACAAGGCTGTTGTGACGCAGCAACACAGCGAGTGACTGAAAACGCGACAGTTCGATTCCCACTCAGGAAAATTATCATTTATCCCATCTGATTACAAGAAACACCGCAGCGTTCCAGTTCAGCCACTTACATGCTTCACGCTGTATCCTGCACACAGCAGGGTAGGCACAGGGAACCTACTGTTAAGATACTCCATTCTCCACTTTCCACGAACGAAGTATCTTAATTCTTAAGACACTAGACTCCCTCCGCCTATCTTGCTTTTAATTTTTTAGCGGGTGGATCTCGATTGAAGCATTTTTTATATATGACATAAAAAAAGATACTAGATAGTGTCTCAACAGTTCTATATTCATATCACAAGTATTATGCGGGCATGGAATTCTAATAATCAACTTTAACAAAGACTGACAGTCAATCAATTATTGTACAATACCCTCTCCATTTGTAAATGGCTCGTAATGTTTCTAAGTTCAAATTATGCAAAGTAGGATAAGTTTATAATTTTTAAGAAAAAGAAACCGACTTCTTTAATTTTAATTTTAACCGGATCCCGTAATCAGAACCTAACCAAACTTTCATCAATTCAATTTCACAAATTCAATTTCATCTCTTGGCGTGATACTGAGTTGTACGTGCATTTGTCGCGCAAACACTTAATGCAATACTTATTTAGAAAACGTATAAAAATTTTGAACGCAGCGGGACTCGAACCCGCGCCTCCTGGAAACCGACCAGGCGCTCTGACCACTAAGCCATGCGTTCTCGCCAAGCTGCGTCGAAATTTTTATACGCTTGTTACAACTTATTTATGTTGTTAGTATCTCTGTAGGGAGATTTTTACAAATTTCCGCTACCCAAAGATAATTACTAAGAATTATCGTTTGGCAAGAGAGAATACTATTTTCTAAATATTTTTTAAAATTTCAAAATTAAATATTTCATATTTTCTCACTCTGGTAACGAGGCAAAGTTGAGTTCCGCTATTCAACACACTATGCCTCTAGAATTTGGCGAAAAACGGACAACGGAAGAGTCTTGATGGGAACGGAGTGTCTTAATACTAGGTTCCCAGGTTCCCTCTGCTTACCCTGCTATGTGTAAGATAGAGTGTGAGGCTAAAAAAATAAAAATAATGGTTTCGTTTCATTTTCACCTCACTTTAATAAGTTCTTTTGTTTGTAGACGCCTGTCTCTTAGTGTTGTGTCAACATCTTGTGTCCAAGTTTTCTCACACACTGCCCTAAATTCTTTCTAAACGTTGTATTTTAAATTAAAACATACTAACTTGGGAGACTGTGAGCTAGACGGTCGCGGCTTCAATTCCCACTCGGAAATGAATTATTTTTATTTCCTCACTCTAGTAATAATAGAAAAACCCGGCATTGGGTACCGCAACTCAATATCGCGTTTCGTAAATTGTGCTGTGCATGTACAACCGAGTTACGCTGAGTCCCTTCTGCCTACCTTACTATATGTGAGAAACACCTTCAAGCCTAAAAAATCTATTGGACTTAACTTCACTTGTGACTTTAGTTACTGTCTATTTGTGCATAGGTCACACGTTCAAAACTCGGTAATTTATCAAATGAATTTATTTTGAAACTTGTACATTGACAGACAATATAGTCATATATTTATTATTGCTATCGAGCCTATTTTTTATTAGAAAGACAAGGCAAATGAGCCGGGACACCTGATGTTAAGTGATCACCGTAGCCCACGACTACCATTTAACACCAGAGGAGCTACAGATAAATGTGTTAGCTTTTAAGGTGTATATTGAAGTTAAAAATTAAAAATAAATTAGCTTCACGCTGTATCCCGCAAACAGCAGGGTAGGCAGAGGGAACATAGTGTTAAGACACTCCGACTTTCTGCCGGATTCTGGAGGCATTGTCTGTTGAGTGGCAGAACTCAACACCGCGCTTTGCCTCGACACCAAAGCGAAGAAATGAAAATATACATTTAAATAAATATTTCATCTCCTAGAGCGGGGATCGAACCAACCAACCAGTCGGTTTTACAGTCACACTTTGTGCCCCTGCGCTACGACTGGCCTCAATTAATTGAAATTTTATTTACAATGTGTAATTAAAGTAGATTTTTATAATTTTGTCACTTTTATCCGTACAAATTCTCTCCCCGTGCCAAATAAGTATCTATCCTGATCTTGGTCTCTACCCTGCGCAATATATTTACCCTGGCCTGGTAAAAAGTAATAAAATTTAACTAAAGTGACTTGCCCTTGCGTGTATAAATACATATATAGGACAAAAATCGTAATATAAGTGTTTAATGAAAAAAGGGCAACTTTTCTCGTTGGCCATACTCGCTATGGACTTAAAACCTCTTATCATAGAATTACCCATATATTGAAGTTATAGCTAATTAAATCTTAAGTCCTAGTCTGAACAAAAACTACAACAAGCCCTAACTTTAAAAAAAGCAAAAGATTTTGAATTTACTACAAAATTATTCATAAAAAACAAATTTCCTTTATTTCTTTAATTTATTCAGCTTCGTAAATACTTTAGCCGTTTACATCGCCATGGAGAAATGGTAAGTAAACATTTTAATCAATATTTTTAAAAATAAAGGCCCTAGCAAACCTCTAAGGGTCATACCGTCCGAAGTTTCATTAAAAATGTAAACGAATCGGGCAAAGCCTTAGAATAAGTAATTGTGGTTATAAAAAATATGTAAACTACAATGAAAAATAAGCTCCCTTTTTATGGGTTATTTGTTTTTAAAACTCTTTAAGAGATGGTTAAAAGCTTTTGTTGTAAAGACTGTATGAAAACTTAAGTATAATATATATACTAGTATTAAACTGCAATTTCGTCCGCCTGTGTATAACGCATTTTAAGTGCACGATGTAATGTGGGTTATTTCGATACCAAGTAGTTCTTGAGATTTTCACATTCAACCAAACGCACTATCCAGATTTACAATATTAGAATAGACTCGTTATTAAACCCACAACTATTAGTTGTCAAAAGTCGTGAAGAAAAATATTTACTTCAATACATTATCATCGTTACACTTACTAATTATTTAACTGAATAAACTGAATAAAGTTAACTAAAAATAAAAAATAAATCAGCTTCACGCTGTATCCCGCACACAGCAGGGTAGGCAGAGGGAACCTAGTGTTAAGACACTCCGTTCCCCACTTTCTGCCGAATTCTGGAGGCATTGCGTGTTGAGTGGCAGAACTCAACGCCGCGCTTAACCTCGACACCAGAGCGAAGAAATGGAAATATAAATTTAAGTAAATATTTCATCTCCTCGAGTGGGGATCGAACCCACAACCAGTCGGTTTTGCAGTCACACCTCGTGCCGCTGCGCCACGACTGGCCTCAACTAAAGTTAACTAGCTCTTTCTATTTAACTTAACGGATTATGGACATAATTTTACGGCATTTTCATTTTATAAGGTGCAATCACAGAAACATTCCTTTATAGTTCGTGACTTTAAGAGTTAGAGCGACACGAAGGTAACTTTTAGTTTAGTAAACTTTCTATGCTACGGAACTTAATGCTAATAATTATATTGGTATACTATTAGGTGTATGGACTTTGAACACCTTTTTTTAGCTTCATGCTTTCTTTTCGCAGGGTAGGCAGAGGGAACCTGGTAATCTAGTGTAAAGATACTCTGTAATCCATTAAGATATTTCCGTTCCCCACTTTCCGACGAATTCTGGAAGTTTTGCCTCCTTACCGGAGCGAGTAAATGAATATATTAAATGTTTAATTTCCTCGAGTTAGAATCGACCCCACAGCCTGTCAAGTTTACAGTCGCACGCTTGTGCCTTTGCGCCACGACTGACCTCAAATCTACATTCTGTATTAGTTTGCGAGAATATAAATAGATATTATACAGCTCAAGAGTTTGTGTAGTTGAACGTGCTTATCTTAGGAACTACTGGTTCTGGAAATTTTGGGCTATTTCTGCGTCACGTTAATTTAAATTAATAATTAAATTAAAATAATTGTGTTTAAATTAATGATTTCCTTACCACAGGGCGAAGTCGCTAGAGTATTCACTTGTTGAAAAATAACTAACTTGTAATAATAATTGCAAAGCGCGGCGTTGAGTTCTGCCAATTAACACGCAATCCCTCCAGAATTCGGCAGAAAGAGGGTAACGGAGTGTCTTACACTAGGTTCCCTCTGCTTAACCTGCTGTGTGCAGGTTACAGTGTGAAGCTGATTTATTTATTTTTTTATTTGTAATAATAATAATTTGCTTATGTTATACAGGCAGGTGATATAGATAATAATTACTGGTAAATAAAATATGTTATATATTAATATTAAACTTATTATAATTTGGTGAAACAATTGCTGCAACAGCTGACCTTTTTGAAGTACTTACCATATCACTTATTTCAATAATGAGTGATATGAAAGTTTACGTAAAATATGAAATTAGGATCATTTTATAAATAAGCACGCTACAAAATTTAATCCACAGCCGCTGCCTCAACACATTCAAATTTTATCAACTCTACAGCAATATAGCAATTCCCATTTATTTTATCTCAAGTAAGCGACAAAAATCAAAGCTCTTAGTCGTAAATCAAGAAATAAAAAAATCTGTAATTTAATTGTGTTAGTATCTAAAAAGCACTTAGGCTGATTTGAGACAGGATTTATTTATGAAAAAAAGGTAGACTGTCTGATTACTCTAGAAACGTCCTTGAATCACAATCACTTATTTTTTTATAACTTCACGCTGTATCCTGCATATAGCAGGGTAGGGTGAAGGGAACTTACTGTAAAACACTCCGTTTTCATTAAGACACTTTCGTTTCCCACTTTCCGCCGAATTCCAGAGGCATTGCGTGTTGAACGGCGGACACGCTTTGCCTTGTTAGCAGAGCGAGGTATTAAGAATATTAAGTATTAAATTTCATCGAGTGGGAATCGATCCCACAACCTGTACGCGGTGAGGGAGTGTAGAGAAGCTCAGTATTTTAAAATTTATTTCTTAAAGTCCAGGCACACAATCGTGGCCCACGAATAGTTATTATACATACTTACATTTACACACATCGAGCCGTCCATCTGCATCCATATACTTAAACAGCTTTATTAAAATTATATATAATAATAACATCAATATGTAAAAATATTGAGAAAAAAACATTTGATTACACTAAAATGGTGGTAATAACTTGATATATTTTTTATTGACACGCGTTTCTTTTGTATAATCAGGGAACCTGATTTGTTTTATATAAGTCACAGATTTTAGAGAAAATATTTATTTTGTGTATTATCCAGAAAAAGTCGAATTCCAAAACAATGTGTGTATAGGTTTTTATCAACTGTGGGAAAATGGTACGTACATACATACACATGCATTTACCTAACAGTTTAAGTAAAATCATCACCCAAGTAAAGAAAATACAGCACGAAAGCTCGACAAAGTGTTGGATTTAGCGATAAAAGCTCCCGACAATTAATTAAAAATACACTTTTGATCGGAAAATTCTCCTAAATTCTCGCTTCGACTAAATCTTGTGACAATTCGCATGAATAAGTCAGTCGGAAGCTCGTGGAGGAGCCTAACAGAACTACCTTCCATTAAAAGCTTAGGTTACCTAAGATACTTTGTCGCGTTGTGCCACATGCACTTTCTGTGTACACTTAAGTACTACGTAGCGTATGTACCTACATGTTTATGTATTTTTGGGCTTTACACTGTATCCCTAACAGAGGGAACTTGGGAACCTAGTATATGTATATATTTATATAATTTATATGTAAAATTTACAATTAGGGACCGTCGTGGTAGAGCTTCTTGGTTCAATTGTTACCGGAGAGAACGAATTATTGTTGTTTCTTCGCTCTTATAACAAGGAAAAACACGGCATTGACTTCCGCATATCAACATAATATACAATACCTCGAAAACCTACCTGGTTCTTGTTATAAGGAGTGTCGTAACACTATACCAAAAAAATACAAATAAATACAAAAAAAGAACAGTTCAACAGAGAGATCTAAATCTCGTCTTATTGTTAATTGGTGGAAGATTGGTAGAGTTTAGAATGTAATCTTGTTCAGCCAAGATTTTAAACAATAATGTAAATTGAAATATAACCTACCTACAAACATGATATCCATAATAAAAACTCACGCACATATTGATTGGCCAAAAATGTATCGGCTTCGGTTTTAGTAATTAAAATCACTAAAAAAACCGCTACATTTCAGTTACTTGTAACTTGACATTTGCTTCTTTTTGACACTACACTTTTACACGATGTGGGAAAGCACATTAGGTCGATTTTAAGACTTTTTTTGTTATAAATGCTTGTTATAAATACCACTCAAATATTACCTAAAGAAATTTTTATGTATAATATTATATACAGGGTGGAAGTGTCAGCACCACAATAAATGAAACCACAGTTTTAACTACTCTACTCAAATAAATTCCCAAAAATGAAAGTTTTTTTTTCAAACAAAATAAATAATAAAATTGTCATTTTAAAACAAAACGCCATTTGTAAGGATGACGCACGCACACATAAACCTATCAAAGGAACACCGCCGCACACGCCTCATTTCGAAATCGAGTCGTATGTATTGGCGATAAAGTTCAAAGTTGTTTAACCTTTAGTAGTATTTTTGTAGTAGTAAGTGTTTATGTTATTGGGATCTATACGTAATCGCGTCACACGAAATACAGGTATGGATAAAAATCGTGAAATGAAAAAAAAATCCTACGTCCAAACTGTTGAGGCATCTTGATTAATTTCTTTAGGTATAGGTTTGAATTATTTTACCCTATATGCTGTTTCCGTAAATGGAGCGCTGCCTCTTCCACCCTGTATAGGTAATAGAAATTCAATAATTAGTGTAATTTTGTTGATCTTTTGGTAAGTTTCAAATTAAGGAAAAAAATATTATAATTATATATCAGAATGATATATGCATCGACATTGATTTTTGCCACTCAACACGTTTTATGTCTCAAAAATTGGGGGATGCAATGGGAACAGAGTGTCTCAACTCTCTCCTTCTCTCTCTCTCTCTGCTTACCCTACAGATATCCTGCTGTATATGGGAAACAGCGTGAAGCAAAAAAAAGAATGTACTATTATATTATATATGTGCAGAATAAGTCATAGTCATATAAATATGCTAGCTATACAAACACGCTTCGCTCGCTTAAAGTTATTGTTAAATTATACCCAAATTTTACAAAACTTCAACATAAATTGTAGCCTATATATTATTCTAACATATAAGCTATAAAAGAGTTAAGACTGCATTCCCCACTGTCCTCTGCACCGAGGCTTTGCGTTTTGAGTGGCGCAACTCAACGCCACGCTTTGCCTTGTTACCAGAGCAAGTAAATGAAAATAATAAATACTCCACTCCCCCGAGCATCGAAGCCCAACACCGTTGCGTTTACATTGACGACTTATTATTTATAGAACTACATAATAAAAATATCCAACAATATGTGCATATATAGGTCTCATAGGCGGACTGTAAGCAGCACACTGCATATATGTTTAGCTGTTAGCTGTTAGATGGTGGATTGAAGAGGACCGCATACACCAGCGGCATATATGTATATAGGTCACGAGTAAATTATTATAATTTTACATAGTTTTAGTTCATTATGTACTTTACAGTTTATTTTTTGTTAATTTTTCATACTTTGTGACTAATTTTGAAAATTAGAATTTGATAACAGAATCTTAGGCGCTATTTATTATAGTACAACAGGATCGAAATAAAATCGATATTAATATTATAGTTTTGTTTTAGTTTCACGTTATCGAATACGCGTATCTCATATATAGGTTCCTAGGTTCACTCTGCCTACCCTACTATGTGCGGGATACAGAGTGAAGCGAAAAAAACAATGACTTAGATATGTTGCTGCACTTAAATAAAAGTTCTGTACGAGGCTTAATTATCCAGTTAAAAATTATTCTTTTGTAAACGTTAGCTACTTTATGTTATTACATTGTTTCTTTAAAAACTTTGTTGTAGGTAATGTGAGGTTCATTTAATTAGATACATAAGAATAAAATATAATATTATTTTTATTGTGTCTCTTACTATGACCGCGACGTTGTTGTTATCACTCGGGGATCAATAAATTATTTTTAAGATTTTTAAAGTGTTATCCCACACATAATTTATTTAAAATTTCGACGTAGCTTGATGCTTGATGAGAACGTATGGTTTAGTGGTCAGAGCGCCTGGTCGGTTTCCAAGATGCGCGGGTTCGAGTCCCACTACGTTCAAATTTTTATACGTTTTCTAAATAAGTATCAATGAATTATTTCTTTGCATCAGTATAAAAATCAAGTTTTTAATATTTTATTTTCGTCACTTTGGTAACAAGATTACAATACGCCATGTTGAGTTTAGACAAAAATTATTAATGTTAATACGTGAAGCAAAAACTTTGAACCCCTTTTTACAAAACATGCGCGGATGGAGCAGTATGAAATATGGCACATCTATAGCAGGAGATTGTATGGAGGAGAAGTGCAGAACGCTAATATATTTAAAAAATAATGCTTATGAAGTACAATAAATCAATAAACAAAACATTACACACACTGCCATGTATTTGACAATATTTACACTTTTGTGTTTAAAAAGTGGCATACACGTTGCTATGGCAACGGCAACGCGTATTGTTATACGCGTCAAATGGTTTTCTAGTTAATATAAAAAGACCATATCCTATATGTAAAAGTTAAAAAGCTTAGAAACATTAACATCACTTCATTACACAAACAACCTATAAGAAGAAAAATATGGAAATCCAAGTAAATTTCATATTCAAATGTGTTCAGTTAAAACGTTTTCGGAGTTCAACAGAACACACAGCTGGTTGGGCTCCTAAAGACTGAACTTTGAGATCTCAACTTGGAAGCCACTAACTTTGACTTACCCAAAAATCCGTACCGCTGCCTTGGCAAGTACGATGGAATAATCAGTGAAATAACTTCTATGTTGTTAACCAAAAGTGTTTGTTTGTATAATTTCTTGATAAAAGATTCATGTTTCTGGATATAATAAAAATGAATTAGGTACTTTTAGACAAATTTGATGAATCTGTAACGATTTGTCCACTCTCCTAGTTTAAATAATCCAAGAAAAAAAGCAGCTTCACCCTTTTTATACATAGCAAGATAGACAGGCACATTTAATTCACCCAACTTTATCCAATTTTCGAGTTTCGATTCGAACATTAAGTGTTTGTCTTGTTATTAGAGAGAGTAAATAAAAATAATTCACTCCCTCGAAAGAGAACCCATAATAGTCGATTTTATTTTTCTCTGCGCCACAACATCCATAAAAGGCCAAGAAATGTACCTATGTGTATATCATTGACTTGAATTATATAAATCTACCACCCCCGGCATTTAAAAACAGCGTTAAGTAATGGCTCTATGCTACTGCGTTTCCCATTAGATAATGCCGGGCTCCGGCACCCAAACTCCATCCCTCCGTAGAATATGATACGACACTGAGAGATACACTACCCCAAGAGAGTACCATCACCTCCAGTTGGAGAATCCCTCTAGGCTATCTAAAGGCCTATTGCTATCACGTCCCCACTGGTGTGGACGTGATGGCAATAGGCCTTTATATAGATCGAAACTATCACATTTCGTCGGGATCGGGTGATGGCGATCATTATAAATAGCCAGCTCTCGGTTTATCTGGATTAATGACCGTCAATATGTCTTCCGCCATGGTGATCTTCTGGTCTACCTAACCCGCCGCAAGGTAGAGGGCCTGGCAGTTAGTTAGGACAGCGAGGGCCTTCGATAAATTGTGGCATGGGGCGTTCCTTGCAAAACTTCCATTCTACGGGCTTCCCGAGATTTTATGCAAGTAGATCGCCAGCTTTCTCACTAGGCGCAGCATCAAGGTCACTGTCAATTGTTTTTGCTCCGAACACATGCGCGTGAACGCTGGCATTCCCCAAGCTGTTTGTTCTGCATATCAATGATATTTTTTAAACCTTGTTAAAGTGTTATTCCACACTTAGGAAAGAAAAATATTTATTTAGAAAACGTATAAAAACTTCAACGTAGCGGGACTCGAACCCGCGCCTCCTGGAAACCGACCAGGGGCGGTCGGTTTCCAGGAGGCGCGGGTGCGAGTCCCGCTACGTTCAAATTTTTATACGTTTTCTAAATAAGTATCAATGACATGTTAGAGGATTCTAGCATTCATTGCTATACAGATGATGTATACAGTGGACGCTGTTTACTCCGACCACGCAAGTCTTTCTCTGGAAAACATCGACCAGTGCCTAAATAAACCTTTCTTCAGTTCTGCTTATAGCGAATGACTGCCAGTATCGCGATAGCGTTGGCCTCAAAAAAAACTGGGGGTCATCAACAGAGCGACACATTATTTCTCTCAGATACGTGGCACTTCACTATTGTGCGGTTTCGTAGGAACTTCCTTCCACGCGCCACGCAACTGTGGAATGGCCTATCTGCGGCAGTGTTTCCAGGTCGATATGATCTGAGTACCTTCAAAAAGCACGTCTATCCCCAACTCAAAGGCCGGCAATACACCTGTAGCTCCTCTGGTGTTACACGGCGTCGTGAGCGGCGGTGATCACTTACCATCAGGTGACTTGTACGCTCATTTGCCTTGTCTTTTTACATAAAAAAGAAATACATTTTTAGAAAAATTCAAAGGAACGAATTCTCTATTTTCCTCTTATAAAAAGTTTTTTACAATATATCTTTTAGTTTTTGCATTTTATTATATACATACATACTATTTAGAAAAATATAGAATTTGAACCAACTAAAATTGTTACCGTTGTGCCACGACAGAATCAACATTAATTAATTACAACGAGCGAACAGGTGACTTTACTTCAATAAACCGCTCAAAAATATTAAAAAATCTACAGTTTTTTGAATGAACTATTATTTTCATATTTCACAATGGAATACCCATAACAAAAACTTGGGATTTCAATGGGAAATTCGTGCTACAGAACAAAAACCTACAAACTTTAATTGAAGGATTCTCTTAGATTGCAATGAAAATGTTGATTGACGAAACTACGGTCCCCCACGAGGGCCGCCGCCGTCAATAAGAACGTTCCCTATAGGAATTTTATCGAACAAAGCACCATAAAATCCCCTTGATTCAAATCTACAGGGGCGTCCTATTCAGTGAGATTACATCGAAGGAGATTAGTCATGTTCGAGCTGAGGGGGTCACGGAACTGGTTGGACTGATCTAGACTCGATAATAAATCAAGTAAAACGTGTAGATATCAAAACCTGATCTTGATATAATATCTTAAGTATGTTTAATATATTTATTTTCGTTTGTCTTCGGTATTTTGTGGTGTCTCTAGTTTCTGATCATGTGTAGATATTGCAAGTTGCTCGCCTGTGCTTAACATCGTGATATTTTGTTTTTTTTACACGTTTTTACACGTTGAATTCCGTACAGCGAATCTGGGAATTGTCTGAAGTTAATAGCGGTCACTCAGAAAGATAAACTATTATTATTTATTATCTTTGGTAAAAAGATAAAACTCGACGTTGAATTCCGGCATTCAACACGTAATGTTTCAAAAATTGGAAAGAAAATTGGAATAGTAGTACCTTAAACCTAAGTTCTCTCTTCATACACTGCTTAGTGTGATATAGCGTGAAGCTGTTTTTTTAATTTCCAAAACAAATACAATTTACGTCAAAGGCGCTTAAAAGAAAAATAAAGCCAAATAGCAACTATTTAAAAATTCACAGCAATTAACACGAAGACGCGCTCGTCGCTGTTATAAATGAACAGTTAAGCTGGCGACGCATTCGAAATGTAGATATTAGTCACCGAAGACGATAATGAATTAAACTAGAAGTTTTGTTTAGTTATTTGGAAAACTAATTTGTTTTTTTTTTATTGAAATTGTAATATCGTTTAGTGAGAGAACTAGTGACCCCAAAGCGGCTTCGTTAAACTTAAAAATGTGTTAAAGTTATTATCTATATTATAGCCATATTATACAAAATCTTTACATAAATTTTATTTGTACTGTATGTGTTATTCTAATGTATAAAACATATCACTGTTCAATTTCATTTAAAATTTGAATAGTTTTTTGACAAACATCCATCTTTACAAACTTTCACATTTATGATATTAGTAGAAGTAAATCGAACCAATATTTTTTGGCTTACGCTGTCGATTGACAGCGTTATACAAAGAAACTTATAAAAAAATCCTTTCAAAGTTAGCTTTATAAACAACATAACCAAATTCACAGCACGAGTCGTTTAGAAACCTAAACGTGAGGTCGTTAGCCTAACAAAAGTCACAAAAACTATTTCCCATAGGAAAAGTTATAACTTAAAAACAAAAAGTCTTCACTGCCTTATCTAGAACTTTAGTACTTATATTAGGAACTTTCCAAAAACACTAGCTCATCAGAATATTTGCACGATAGTCAAAATCTTTCTTATAATCTTGAAAGATAGAAAATGCTTAAATGTGCTATATAATCTATATACTATACTTAATATTATAAAGAGAAGAGTAAGAGTCTGTTTTGTTGAACGCATTATTCTCAGGAACTATTAATTCAAAATGCTTTTTTGTGTTGGATAGTAATATTACTACTCTATAATCTATACGTTAACCGTTTTGGTATTACTTAACCTAAAGGTAAATTCTAGTTTCTTACAAAATAACAAACGTGAGTTTTTTCCTATATAAGCGGTATCAACATAAGTAGCATTGATCGTATAATAGTTTCCATGTAGCTCAATAAGAACTAAGAGTATGGGTTCTAATCCTGGTACGTTCTTTCTATAACATTTTATGTTTAATCTAAATTGCGGCAATTCTAGAATAATCCTCTGAGGGGACCCTCCCTCATCTTTGCTGAGGACTTGACTTATAGTGGGGTTGTGAGTGAGAGGAGGGTAGATTCAAATTTATCGACAATGTACGCGTATTTATGAAGCACTTAAGTGTGTGTTACATCGGTCGGCCATACAGTATATAGTACGGTCGACGAGTAGTGGCCTTCCTGAAGTTAGCAGTAGATGACTACACAGATTTAATTTTAGGATTTTTCTTAATTTTGATTATTTTCTGGCCGAGTGTACAATGCGCATCAGTTCAGAAAACGCCACTTTTGAGGCGGCCACGACTCGTCGAACGTACTATGATTGTGCGTTACATCGGTAGGCTATACAGTTAATATCGGCATTCTAGCGATATGACCGCGAATCATTTTATGCTCACGTTGCGAAGAGCTACATGGGAAATTATTAATCATAATTTAAATTAATATTTCGGAATAAAATAGGTTTCATTTTGTTTTGAGAGCGGCACAGCGTCTAACGGTAGAGGAACTGCAGCATATTTGGAATACTAGTTTGTTTTTTGAGAATAAATTTAAAGAGAAATGGGATGGCTCAATAAAAAATACTTTAAATTATTGCAAAAGTATTAAACTTTAATAATAATAACCATCAAACAGAACAAAAACCAGAAACATCACCAAATGCTTATAAAATTAAAAAAAATACAAAAGCTAAATTTGACTTAGGGTGCAGGTAATTTGGAATAGGTTATTCCAAATTTTAATAACGTTTTTTCTTTGACCATTGCAAATATTTTTTCTTAGAAACTAATAATAGATTTCTTTTTTATAACAACTTTATAGTCTTTATGTGTCTAGGTAATCATTTTTTTAAATCAAAATATCTAAAAANGAGGACTTGACTTATAGTGGGGTTGTGAGTGAGAGGAGGGTAGATTCAAATTTATCGACAATGTACGCGTATTTATGAAGCACTTAAGTGTGTGTTACATCGGTCCGCCATACAGTATATAGTACGGTCGACGAGTAGTGGCCTTCCTGAAGTTAGCAGTAGATGACTACACAGATTTAATTTCAGGATTTTTCTTAATTTTCATTATTTTCTGGCCGAGTGTACAATGCACATCAGTTCAGAAAACGCCATTTTTGGGGCGGCCACGACTCGCCGAACGTACTATGATTGTGCGTTACATCGGTAGGCTATACAGTTAATATCGGCATTCTAGCGATATGACCGTGAATCATTTTATGCTCACGTTGCGAAGAGCTACGTGGGAAATTATTAATCATAATTTAAATTAATATTTCGGAATAAAATAGGTTTCATTTTGTTTTGGGAGCGGCACAGCGTCTAACGGTACACGCGCCGGTTGTGTGTTGCAATCGGGGAAACAAATAATTTTCGTTATAGTTTCCTCGCTTTATTAACGAAAAAAAATGCCTACAACACTACTGTTTTCCGTTTTGCAGGATTGAGAAACAGATGACGCGACACTCTGTTCTTCATTTCGCGTCTTATACATATGGTTTGTACATTAAACACAAGATTTTACCCTATAACCATTTGTCCATACCTAAGTAAAATATTTAAATATATCTAAATCATAGATAAAAGTAAGAGAGAGAAAGAGCAACAATACGTATTATATGAGAATTTCAACATCTATTACACCTACAACCCTCTCACAGACAGATGGACGAACGAATGAATATATTACAAACAACTTTTGTAACTGAATTGCCAACTAGGACCAAGGGCAGCAGAAATACAAAATAATGGAGAGGCGGATGAGAAATAAGAATATACCTATATTACAGAGTGTGTTCGGTAGGTACTTGAGTTTGTGACGTACTGTGTGGTAGGTCAAACAGTTCTCCAGAACACTCCCCATGATAAATGCTGTAAAGGACGCACAGCGAGGAGATGTCTCTCCGTAAAGCCAATGTGTCAATGATTCGTTCAAGCTGATACTGGGGTGCACCAGCCCAGAGATAAGGGTGGTACTCCATATGAAGCCGAATCTGGGCTCTATGCGGGGCCAATAGAAACGCTGATACTAGCGAGATTATCATAGTGAGAATGAAGAAGAGCCTGCTCAGTGGGTTTGGGCACGCCAGGAGTTCCGAAAGAATTGTGAGTGAAAGTGATGAAACAATTATAAAGCAAAAAAGATTTATGAAGCCAGATTACATGATAAGACAGGGAGAGAAAGAACTCAGTTGACCTTCGAGTATATAATTTTAATAATGCTAAAAAGGTCACATAAAAAGTATAAGGTGCGAAGGACACGTATGAAGAGGTTAATAACAATGGACGAGGCAAAAGAGGTGTACAAAGACCATAATGTTCCACTCTCCATTCTACCAGGCAACCCTGCTAAGGCAGATAAAAAAATACAATAAACGTACACATTCCTATTTTAAAGACTATGAAAGAAGCATAAAATCTTCTCTTACTGATAAACATTCATAATCACCAGAAAATATAAACAAGTGTACGTGAAAATTACAATTCATATATTTATACTTACTACTAATATATATAAGTATAAGCATACCATCTATTCATCATATTGAATGCCCCTTCTTATTTCAATGAAAGTACTTTTACAAAAATATTGCCATGGATATTACGGCGACCCTACTTCTTTGAAGTTCCGTGGGGTCCAAAATCGATAACGACGGTAGTAATTCATGAGGTGCCACAGAAATCGAACCGCAGAACACTTAGTCTAATTCCTTTCTTTTTTATTTATTATTATCTCAAAGATATGATATTTTATTACGAACAAAATTAAAGTAATTTTCGAAGTAATTCATATTTCGACATCTGTTTACATATAGTGCTTGAAGCTGATTATAATAATAAAATTGTTGTATTTTTTTTTAGCTTCACGCAACATCCCGCGGTTAACAGGGTACTCAGAAGTCACCTAGTGTTGAGAGAACAAAGATACTCTGTTTCCTTGTTTTTGCCCACTTTCCGAGATGTTCGCTTTGTTTTGTTATCAGGGCGAGGAGTTTAAAATAATTCGATCCACCGTATGGAAGTGATCCCACATACTGCCTCCGATAGTCATTTATATTTATTATTTTCACATCTTCCTTAATTTATATAGGTAAGCCTACAAAACTACAAAAAACTGATTTTGTTATACATTTTTCTCCTCACAAAACACTTTGCGTGTTAAACGGCGAAACCAAACGTCGCACCACGTCTATTCACCCGAGGAAAACAAATATATTATGTTTAAAACATTGCCCTGAATGGGATTCGAACACGCAATCTTCGTGCTTATACCGTCACAGTGTCATTAATTCACAATAAATTAACCTATTCAGTTTACTTTTTTATTATTTCCATTTATGATTTATGCAAAATTTTTTGCTTTACGCTCCTTTTAGATACACTTAACAAGTTTCTTCACTTTCCTTCCATTTTTTTTGGAGAATTGTGTGTGGAATGGTGGTAGAACTTAACGCTTTGTTTACCAGTCCGAGTTAATAACTTGAACTCTTCATATAATACATCTATCGCATACTACTACATATACAATATTTATCCCATCTTGATTTTCTTAACTTCACGCTGTCGTTGAAGAGAAAATGAAAATGATAGCACAAAAAATATTATTATAATAAAACCTAATTTCCTTTGATTATTCACATTATTAATTTCAACTATTATAAGCCAGACAAAACGTTAAAAGCGTAACAATAAGTAACATTATAATATAAATGTCAGATAATATCCACATATACATATAATATAATGGCCATTCATAGAAGAAAGGAGTGAAATAATCACGAGCGCACAATAAACAGCACGAGCCCGCGCCGCAGTCACGAGTCGAGAACATTTAATGAATATTGAAATGTATCTGGTTTTAGTTTTAACTTAAAATGTACGTATTTTGTATATATATATTTTTAGCTTCTATTGATAGGCTAAGGGAACCTTATGTTAATATACTCCGTTACCAACACACACGCGTCGCCCAACTTTAGAGACGTTACGCGTTGAATATCGGAACTTAATGTCGCGTTTTGTCTAGTTATCACAGGGAGGGAATGAAAATAGTAACAAATACTCCCCCCAGAGCTAATCGAACCGACAATCATCGTGTTTACCACTGTAAACCGATTGGACAGCCGCCGTTGTTCACTACGTAAAATAATATTATATAATTAATGATATGCTTAGAAATGTTAAATCTAAGTAAAGATTCATATAACACATACCTTGTTTTGATAATAAAAAATAAAATAAATAAAATGTAATTTTCATTTCATCTCTTAAATTAAAACGTCGCACCCCAATGACATACCACACTACTCTACGGCTCTATTCAAGAATTTTACTTCACTCAGCTCCCTTATCGTATAGAAATAGAATGTACTACCTGTCCTATATATATCCTATTCACGTTGACGACTTTAAAGTCATTTCTTTCATATATATAGGTTGATTTTAAAACTATTGAGGCCGTCGTAGCGCAGTGGCACAGGCGTACGACTGTTAACGCAACGGTTGTGGGTTATATCCCCACTCGTGGAAATGAAATGTTTGTTTCCTCACTCTAGTAACGAGGCAAATCGCGGCGTCGAGTTCCGCCATTCAACACGCAATATCTAAAAATTCGACGGAAAGAAAAATTTTACAAGTCAACTTTTGAGCTCTAATTCAAAACCTACAGGAATTTAAAATGATTCATTCCTCCGAGTAGGATTCGAACCCACGACCATCCCGTTTGAAATCAGTATAATTAAAACAAAGTTTAAAGTAAACTATTTAGATATAATTAAAATCCTACTTGTTAATGTAAAAATACTATGTACACTGTAAAAAATAAAGTCTTTTGTTCGATCACAAAAGACAGGCAGGTTTATGCACAAAGGTCTATTGTCCTAAAGCGTAATCATATTTATTTATGTTACATTTACGAGTTTAATGTTCTTTGACTTTTTTCGACTTGTCGATATTTTTATGTGTAGTGTGTATTGTATTTTTTTTAATGTGTGTATTGTATTTTTTTTAGTTTCACGCTGTATTCCGCAAACAGCAGGGTATAGTGAGGGAACCCAATTGTAAGACTAATTTTTGAAACTGCATATTTAATGGCTCTCAACGCCGCGTTTTGTCTTACCGCCGAATGAGGAAATTAATGGTCCTTATGGCAATCGAATCCACAACCGTCGCATTCACAAATTGACGCTATGCCGATGCACCATGACAGCCTTAATAAATAGACGTTTTGTTTGATATTTTTAATAATATGTATACGAAAACAAGTGAAAAATATAGATTTTTATACAAAAGCAATCTATTTATTTTTATTTTACGCATCTACAGCCGTAGGTAGAGAAGAGAAAAATAAGGGTGCCAGAAATTGCTGTTTATTCAAATTCAAAATTAATATGGCGGATCCCTCCCTACTGCATATTTTGTTCAAATTGATAGGAGAAATACTTATAATAGAAATATAACTCCGAGAGGAATTTCAATCCGTAATTACATGCTAAGATTATTAAATTGATTTTAATGAAACATTTTTTTTATTTAATTATTATTTATAACAAAATTAATTAAAATAAATTCTTAACAACGTGTAAGTATTTTATAAATCATTAATTATGAGAGTGATAAAAGTTTTTATATAATTTTTTATTCGCTTAAGTATCTTATTGAACGAAATTTGAACATGGAAACCTAAAAACAATAAAATATACAATTATATTATAGATATGACTCCATCATCAGAGCAGCTCGATGATGGCATTTTATTGTATTGTCACCTAAGCTACGTGAAACTGCCAAGTTTGATGATGACACATTTACAAAGTCACAAGTCGATCTAAAAATATGAACGTAAAATTGATTTTGTGTTCCGTTAAATGACGAAATGGTTTGTATTCATATACCACACTCGAAAAAAGCACAATCAGCGCAGGAGAAATCAAATTCTATATAGTTGTAAGAGACGCGCTGAACAGAATCTGGTGGAGGAAGACATTTTAGATGCAACCCTGATGCTGACCACGATCCTCACACATGTGAGAAGGTTCGAGGCAGACCCACTCGAAGCACCGTAACTATAAACCTGAACTCAAGAGAAATTAACAATATAATCATGTAAAATTTATTTCATTTAAGTAAAAACAAATAAAAAGTTATTTTTGCTCAAACTGGGTTATACCATTTTAGAGTTCCGATTATCCTATTAAAACTAGGTAAAGCCATGAAATAATGTAATTTAATTTCTATAAATATTCTGTAGTTTTCGTGAAACACGCCAAAATCGTATAATGCTATTCCACACTTTACTGTCAATTATAACTCTCGAATACAATGGAATGAGGTTAACCCTATTCATGGTTATTTAAAATTATTATCTATATTCATAATACTAATATTATAAAAGCTGAAAAGTTTGTCTGGTTGAAGGCGCTAATCTCAGGAATTACTGGTTCGAATTGAAAAAATATGTGTGAGTCAAATAGTCGATTTACCAAGGTCATAGGCTACGGGCTTACTACATCACATTCTTCGTATCATCGTAACTAACGTGACCAGACATCACTTTTTGAATGGGGCTGTCCCGTTTTTAGCTTGTGTCCCGGTGTCCCGAAACATGTCACCGGAACGTACGAATGTCCTATTTTTCGAAATGGGATGTAAATTTGGTCAGTCGAAACAAGTTCCTCCGCGATAATCGCAGTACGCTATTTTTCAAAACACGGAAGTAAAATGAAAGTATTATATATGCAGTCCAAACTACTATGGTCACTTGGAATGTGACACACATGCCATTTTTGCCATTCATGGCATTCTCGTATAGGTCCATTTGACAGTGGAGACGAAGCCGCTAGCTAGAGCTAGTAGTAGATATCTGACCTGCTGGGTTTCGAAAGTGAACGGTAACATTGATATGGTGTTTAAAGCCACAAACAAATATAAATTGGAAATTCATTTTAGTTCAACAATAACGTGCCCTGGTTTCAAAACAATTTGGTGGTTTTTTCGATAGATACGCTTTAAATTAAGGTGTATTTCTAAATATTTTTGGCAACATGTTAAATATACTATAATATGAATAATAAAAAATCCTATGAATTCAGTCAAATCGACATACGAAAATCAAAATTAGTTTGTTTTAATATTTTTAAAATGTTATTCCCATAAGAAGAAAAAAATAATAATATAAAAAGAAAAAGTAAATAAATTTGAACGTAGCGCTTTTTTTGGAAACCATCCGTATTGGACGTTTGAAGACGCGCGGATTTGAGTCCTACTATGAAAAAAAATTTGCACGTTTACTAAAAATATGTTTTAACCAAGTTAGTTTAATAATGTTTATAAGATATGGCAACAGGTTAGAAGCTGCTTAATTTTATATTTTTGTTAAGACATTTTGTTTCATTAAAACAATCCATTTCCCATTTTCATTTGAATTCTCGAGATATTGCGTATTGAGTGGCGGAATTCAATGCCGTGCTTTGCCTTGTCACCAGAACGAGAAAATGAAACTATTAAATATTTTATTCCCACAAATAGGTAGTCCATTCGCCGAATAAGAATCGAACCCACAACCGTCGCGTTTAAAGTCGCACGCACAAGCCCATGCGCCATCACGTCCTTCTATTTATTTTATTTTACTTAATAATTAATAACAAACTTCAACATATCATTTTAAACTAACAAGACTAAATAAAGGCGATGCAGATAACTAGCACGAAGTAACTTTACGTGTACTAAAGGGGCATCGATCGTCCAACTTAGCTTATCTACACCACTTTGTATTGTTGTTAACCGATTCTTGGGAACTCTAAACTTATTAGCTTGGCTAACAAGTTGAGGCATAGCGTCAGCGACGGTTGTGGGTTCGATTCTTATTCGGCGAATGGATTACTTTCATTTCCCCACTCTGGTGACAAGACAAGGAGCGGGTCCCCAAGATTGGATGGTGCATGGGGAAGGGAGTGTTTTGACAGTAGATTTCTTCTGCCTTCTCTGTTATATGCGTGATACAGTGTGCATTTAAACTTATTAGATCAATAAGGTAATGAATTCATTCGTATATATGCAACATGATCATCTAGAACAGAAGATTATTACTAATTAGTTATTATTAAGAACTAATAGTTAGATACTTAACTAAGTATGTGGTAACGGGGCAAAGCGCGGCGTTGAATTCCGCCACTCAACAAGCAATGTCTCGATAATTTCGCAGAGAGTAGGGAACAGAGAACAGAAAGTAGGGAACTATGTTCCATCTGTCTATTCTATAATATAAAAAATATCAAGTAAACTATGCAATGTAACAGAACTGAACGCACTATATTTGGCTTAAAAGTAACTTAATAGGCTTTCGGTCATAGTTCATAGTCCACATTATCAAAAGTTAAAACGTTCTAATGAATAATGCAGTGAAACTGATGGGTAAGTTTAAACTGTTGCCGGCTCTTCTTAGCAGAACTGCCTTACTAGCTGGTGACGGCTTCCTTATAGGACTGACATTACTGACGTTTTTATATAACTTGATGCAAAGGTGCTTGTAATAGACTAATTTAATAAATAATGTTTTAATTCTTAATACATAGTGTTAGGCAGAGGGAACTTAGAGTTGAGAACCGTTCTCCACTTTCCCCTCAATTTTCTAGACATTGCGTATTGAATGGCGAAACAACGCCGTGTTTCTAATTTTAAGTGGAAAAATGTAGTTAAGGAAATAACAGCATCTACTTCCCAAAATAATTCACAGTGACACTTTAATTGCAAAAATAAAACGAAGTGATTTATTACCATTTCATTGTTAGAGAGTTGCTTTAAAATACTTATTAGCTTTCGCATTGCGCAGGAGAGAGGTAACTAAACTGCTTACCTAACAGGCTTAGCTAGCCCGTGCTTAACGAATATCCAAACGTATCAACAAAAAGCGAAATTAGGCACAAACAATTTGAGCTTTACACAATTCTAACTTAAAAATCACTTAAGAAAACATCCAAATGTTCCGAAGATAACTTTTAAAGTGATATTTGATGTAATAAACAGTGGTATAAGGTTCAATTTCGTGTTATCTAGCATAGGAGAGAAACCAGTTTGGCACCGTTAGGTCATTTGCCGACCTGCCGGTATGGACGCCTGAATCTTGATAAGGTACGGTTATGCTTATAGCGAACGTATAGCGAACTAGGAATACCTTTAGTTTGCCTTTTGCTGCCTGCGTTTTATATAATATGAGGGTTATTTTCTATTATAAATTCTTCTAGGGATTTTTTGGGAAAAGTTTCGTATATAAGATATTTTTATTATTTTTGATATGAATAGTGTTCATTTCATACTGGCTTATACACCACCTACCTATAGGTACTATCATAAAATAGACTTAAAAAAATATAATTTCAGTAATTGTAATATAAACGTTAGATTTTTATTGTAGCTTTACAGTTTTCCGCAATGAAGAGGTACACAGAATGGCAGGTACTAGCGAGGATGTCACAGTGAGAATGAAGAAGAACGTGCTCAGCTGGTTTGGGCACGTCGAACGAATGAGTGATGAAAGAATGGCAAAAAAGATTTATGATGGAAAAGTGAGCGGTAAGAGAGGTAGGGGGAGACCTCGGTTGACCTTCGAAAACACAGTATCAAAGATACTGGAGGAAGGTCACGTAAAAAGCATGAGGACCCCCCGAAGGGCATGTATGAAGAGGTTGATGACAGTGGACGAGGCGAAAGAGGTATGTAGAGACCGTAGCGTTTGGCGCTCCGTTCTCTCTGACTACCCCGCTAGGGATAAAGCGTGAAGCTAAGTTAAGTTTTTCACAGTTTTTCAGCATAAGTTACTGGAGAAAAGCTAGCGTCAAAGATCAAGACACTCCGTCTTTCACTATCTGTCTGTATTTGAGACATAACGTGTTGACTTGCGGAACTCTACACAGCGGTTTGTTTTGCAAGGGCGGGGAACCAAAGATTATTCTGTAACATATTATATCATTTGTTTTTATTTTATACATTATCATTATTTTTTCGAAACAATGTCCACACGTTCTTTGATCTTTTTAAAGGCAAGGACTGCCTAGAGATCACCTGTTCTGATAATATCGCCTTTACATCATATTTTTTTTTATTATTATATAATTAAATTGATGTATTCATTCCCCCAAGTACGCATCGGATCTACAACCATCACGTTTATACTTTAAATTTCAAATTCATCGAAAATGAAATAGAGTTATAACATGTCATATTTCCATACTAACAGCTTATTGAACAAACATGTTCAAAGCTTTAATTAACACGACTCTCAATTACAAAATAGTGGAAATAAATACAATGTAACGTTATTTATACCATAATATCAGTTTGGAAATTGATATTTTTTATATGTAAGTTTTCTGTTTTCTAACGAACCGTCGAGGTGACAAACAGGTTAGTATAGTGGGTGAAAAACGTAAGCTGTTTTACAGCTTATAATGCAAAGCTACATAGAAGTACAAACATAGCGTAGAGTAGCGTAGAGTATGCTATAAATAATGCTGCACTGCACTATACATGGAAGAGCGTTAGGTAGTAACCTGACATATATAAATTCTTAATTTGATTTAAAACTGATAATAATATCTGTTATTACTGTTCTGTGAGATTTTATATAATAAAAATTGAAATGAGGCAAAATTAGCGTGGCGTTGAGTTCCGCCACTTAACACAATGGCCCCAAAATTCGGCGCAGTGTGGAACGGATCTCAATGGGAACGCAATGACTTAATACTAGGTTCCCAGGTTCCCTCTGCCCACAGTGCTATGTTCGAGATTCAGTGTCAAGCTATAAAAAAATCTGATGTTATTTACTTACTAGTAATATTTATATGCATACTCAGATATTTTTTCCGCATAGTAAAGTATGCAGAGTCAACCTAGTATTAAGACACTTCTTCCCCCACTTTTAGCCTTGTAGCCAGAGCAAGAAAATGAAAATAATTTATTTCCCCCGACTGGGAACCGACCGTACAATCGTCGCGTTCTCTCTTTATTTTTTTGTATGGGCATATTTATTTTGTATTATACTGTTAGCAAATTCGTGTAAAAGAAGGTAAATGTAGATGAAAAAGATAGTCTTTTAAAAAAATCGAATTGTGTCAATCGGGGGCAGTTGCTTGTATGCTACGGCCCCTATTGGAAAGAAACTCGCGTGAAGTATTGTTATTGAGTGATACATATCACTTATTGCAATTTCATAGAATCTCTTTCCAAATAGTTTAGAAGCATATCTTGCGTTTTTAAATAACCGCTTTCGATTTCTAAAAATACATATAATATATACAAAAAAAAAGAAACATCCTTTAAATTATGTCTAAGTGATTATAATATGAGGCTTATGAGGCTCAACATGTTTATCGTTAAGGTGCAAAGGTTCAGCAGACAACCCCTTTCTATCTTGTCACTGACGGGTTAGATTTGAATGGAATTAATTTACTTGGGCATTTGCTACTGGTTTGTTTAATTCTGCGTTTAATCATTTTAAATGTTGACCGTCGTGGTTCAGTAGTAATTTAGTTTGTTTGAATCATTTTACATTTTTAAAGTGTTATTCTACATTTAGGAAAGAAAAATACTGTGACCACTAACTTACTTTCTGAACGTAGGGCTTAGTGGTCAGAGCGCTTAGACGGTTTCCAAGAAACGCGGGATCAAATCTCGTTTCTCTACGTTAAAATTTTTATACGTTTCCTAAATAATTTTTTTTGGATTGTTTGGTTTATGTTGACAGATAAATATGATTCTGATAATTGCTTCATTACAAATGATGCTATTACAAAGGTATATCGTGGCATATCATCTGACTGTAAACACGGTAGTTATGGGCTCGATTCTTGCTCAGGATAATGATGTTGTATGCGGGATCCAGCGTGAAGGATTTATCTGGCTTGCAAAAGTTATGCGAGATAAAGCGTGAAATTAAGAAAAAAACATTAAATACATAACTTACTGACAGATTGTCTCAACATTTTACGTTAATATTTACCTACTGAAATTTTATCTCAGTAAGCAAATAAGAAATTGTAGGTATTTAAATATAAAGAGAGCCTGTGGTATTAACAAGACGTCAATCTTCTTAACACGTCTGGAAACAAACGCGAAGATTTTCTATCTAAAGAAAACTTTAGATAAAGCAATGACTTAATTTAGGACATTTTTTATATAAAAGAAAAAGATATTTATTATAGTTTTTTAATAAGTAAATATGTTTATTAAGTGAATAGTGACATAAACACTTATCTTGAGCTTTATCGCGTGTTGTCGTGGGAAGAGTATGTTTGGTTGAACTAACTACGACTAATTTCAGAAACTAATATGTAGTTCGAATTGAAAAAATATTTTTGTGCTGGATAGTCCATTAATCAACGATTAAAGGCTATATTATATAATATAAAAAAAAACAGTGTAACACTTTACCTGTGGTCCAAGATTACCTCGGGGCCAAGGAGAAAATACTGCTACATTACTTTTAGTCATTTTAATTTGACAACGCGAGCTAAAAAAAATGACACCTATTTAATCATAAAAGTTACCTCAAACGATCTTGAATGTATAATCATCACGTACTGACATGCCTCACAATCGAATACACTGCATTCAAAATTTGTATATTTCTCAGCTTCACGCTGTATCTCGCATGTAGCAGGATTAGACAGAGGGATCGCGCTTTGCTTCGACACCATAGCGAAGAAATTAAAATATTAAATATTTAATTTACGCGTTTACGTTGCACGCTTGTGGTCATGTGCCACGACTAGCCTCAATATTTGTATATAATAAATATTTGAGTAAATAAATACAACTTGAAAAGTTACTCTAAAGGCTAAGTTAAGCTAAGTATATAGGTTTAACAGTTTACATGTCAAAGTGACGGGCGGTGTTTGATGTGTGCGGACGAAACCATAGTCTCATTAAGTTTAAATCATAGTTTACTAGCACACCACACACGACTTCGCCCGCTTAAGCTTACTTGTTATATTATAGCCAAATTATGCAAAATCTCCTTATTAAGGAATCGTCCAAGGACGGTGGGAACCGTGACGAGGCGCGGGTTCAAATCCCGCTACGTTTAGATTTTTATAAGTTTTCTTAATAAGTATTTTTTTTCCTAAGTGTGAAATAACACTTTAAAAATGTTTAAAAATATTTAAAAATGTTTAAAAATATTATTATATATTATACAAAATCTTCACATAAATTGATGTCTATGTGTTGTTATGATGTGTAAGCTGTTACTATAGTTACAATTTCATCTATCCGTTTCATCCGTTCAGTAGTTTTTGCGTGAAAGTTTCACACTTTTAACTGTGTTTATAGCTTCACGATACACGTTTACGAAATGATTAATAAGACGTAATATACCTTATAGTCTTCCTCGGCAAATGAGTTATACAACTCAAAAACATTCAAATTGAACAAATACTAGTTCCTGATATTAGCGCGTTAAACCAAACAAATTCTAAAACTTTATTATATAATATTGATATAATACTACTAAAAATATATGAATATGGTTAGATGACTACTGTTTCAATATAGATTACTATTGAAACAAAGTTTGTGGATTCGAGACGGATATTAAAATAGAAAACTTAGAAGTACATTAGTATATTAATGTAGCACTATTGATTAAATAAGTCTATTAAGTAATTATTATACTACGGGCTACGGTTTGCAATAACAGAAATCAATTTACATATAAAACTTCTCCGTAACTGAGTGTCTGACAGACGCACAGACGTAACTACTGGTCTTTTAAGTTGAAATTTAGCATGTTCGTAGTGGAGATTTGGGAGTATAGGAGATGACAGAGAAAATTTCCTAAAGTCCCTATAGAAAGGAGAAAAAAAGGAATTTTCCATTTTCCATACGAAGTTTGCGAGTGAGTTAGTGAGCATATACAAAATGAAGTATTTTTTTCTTAATCTCCATATGTAACAACCATGAAAACTTAATAACTAAGCAAAAAAATTGCATTTCTAGTTTATGTTTAAATTTAAATATAAAAGATACTTACATTTTTTTTATATATAAAAAATTACGTTTCTTTTAAAACCTCGACAGGGTTTATGAACTTTTTATATGTTATTAACGCAGATTTTAATTTATACATACTTAAATATGTAAATTCCTTATTGAAATGGAGAAATCTTTCACCTCAATATATTTTTGTGGAAAAAATTGGTTTTAAAAGTAAATATAATATATTACAATTTATAATAGTGTGGGTTCGATTCTCACTCGGGGGAATGAATTATTATAATATCATTTCCTCGCATTATGTTACTAAAGCCAAGCTTGTCCTAAGTTTCATAAATATTCAAACAGAGTGTCTATACATTATATGTGTCCCGCATATAACAAAGTAAAGCAATAAAAAAGTAAAATAATTCTTACGAATCTCCTACTTCCTATACAATGCCTACTATTATTTACATAAAACCAATAAAAACAATCACAAATGTCAATATCTAAAAAGTATTCAAAAAGGTCCAGTCCGGCCGTTGCTCTGTCACAATAGCGCGTTGATGGCACATACAGCAAATAATCGTTGTACTGTACAGGCCAGTGGTGTTTCGCGTTCGGGTATTATATGCCAATACAATAGCTTTAATGATGGGAAATTTGCGAAGAGAAACCTAAACGTGTTATTTTAGGAAATGTTCAAGTAAAATTTCAATTATTTTGAGCAATATTTCTTTTGAAACTCTATACTTCATCTCGTATGTTTTCACGATGTGCACAAAGCAAGTACCCACCCTGCCCACTTTTCACAAAATTCTGCAAGCATTGCGTGTTGAGTGCCGGAACTCAATGCTACTCAATTTTTATTTTATTATTTTTTTATTTATTCATTTAAATATATTTTATATATATTTAAGTTTGGGGTAGTGGGATCGGTTCTCGGCCAAGACAGATTTTGTAAAAGTTATGATAATTATTAATTAGTATGTAGATTAATAACTGAGAAATAAACCCAAGTTTATACTTTGATATACTTGTTTACTTTGATAGCAAAAAAGAAAGTTAGCTAATTCACGTTAACAAGCATTCAAAAAAGTAAATTTAATCTTAGATTAAAATTAAACGACATTAATTTTACAAATTCTCTTGTAGTTGTCAATTTAGACGGAGGTATAACACTGAAACTAGCAATTTTAGTTAAACAACATCACATTACGAATTGACTCATTAATTAGACTATGCGTTTACTACAAATTGTTGCTTGTTGATTATTGTACAGTCAAATTAGGTAGGTAGGTAGGTATATTAAGCGTGCGAGTGTTAACACGACAGGTTGTGGGTTCGAGTGTCATTCGAGGGGGTGAAATATTTTATATTCTTCGCTCTAGTAATAAGGCGAAGCGCGGCGTTGTATTTCGTAAAATAACACGTATTGCCTTGAGAATTTGGCGGGAAGTGTCTTAATGGGAACGGAGTATCTAGGTACCCATCTAGCACTAGGTACCCAGGTTCCCTATGCGTACTCTATGTGTGGAATACAGTATGAAGCTGAAAAGTAACAAGAGTGTTACGAAACATTTAAACCCTGCATCCCACATATAGCGGGGTAGGTAGAGAGAACCTAGTGTTTAAGCCCAGGCGCTGCCCAATTTTTGAGCGTGTTGAGTGTCGGAAGTTAACGTCGAGTTTTGTCTTAATACCTAAGAAAGGAACTGAAAATAACTCATTCCATCGAGTTGAAATCGAACCTACTACCGTCGAACGCTGTGCCACTAAGCTGTTATTACTCTAAATAATATGCCTCAATCGGGAATAGAACTTAGTACCTACATTATCCATAATAAAACAGTAAAAATGAGCTTGTTTATGACTTAGAATAATTGATTCAAACTCCAGTACGTGCCTCCACCGAGCTCGCAGACTTAACCAAACAAAAGGTTTCAAATAAACAATCAGCTCCTATTGACTCACGGACAGATGTTTTAGATTAATGCTAATTTAGCATTCCTTCTTATGTCTAGGGCTAATATTACTGTCTAGATATTATGTTACGTGAGTTGTATTAAATATATATTTAAATTAAATCAGCTTCACGCTGTATCCCTCACACAGCAGGGAAGGCAGAGGGAACCTAGTGTTAAGACATTTCATTCCACACTTTCCGTCGAATTTTGAAGGCATTGCGTACTGAGTGGCGGAACTCAACGCCGCGCTTTGCCTCGACACCAGAGCGAAGAAATGGAAATATAAATTTAAATAATTATTTCATTTCCTCGAGTGGGGATCCAACCCACAACCAGTCGCGTTTACAGCCTCTGCTTACTCTGCTGCGTGAAGATGATATTTTTTTAATATAGTTTTAGGTTTAAAATAAATGTGTAAAGTTTAAAAATTAAGCTTCTTTTTTACCTTTATTTATGCCAAAGTCTACGTTCTCTGCACACGTCTTTCGCTCCGTCCACTGTGATCAACCATTTCACACAAGCCCTCCAAGGAGTTACCTTCATGCTTTTTATGTCACCTTTTATTTTTCTCAAAAGGCAATCGAGGTCTTTCCCAGCCTCCTTTACTTTCAATGGTTATAGCCATCTTCTAAGTATCAAATATAAGCTTTTAAATCAATACTTGCAATATGGCAATTATTTATATGTTCAGTTAGTTATCATACTCGTAACTCGTAAGACAACCATCTCATGAGTTTCAAAGGCTTTGAATACAACTCAAAATTTGAAACAATGTTTACTTGGCGTTTGTGTTTGTTCTTCTCCTTCCTGTGAATCAACTTCGTGACTTATCTTAAGAGCTATTATATATTCTTATTTAATTGATTCTCTTTGTTTCTCGCAATGCGCTTGCAAAATAATAACAGATGTCTTTTACAAGTCTACCTAGCTAGATGTAGATATGTTTTTTTAATTTAATGTCTAAAACTTTAACTTGACTTTTTTTCATCTTCGTCTTTTCCCGTATAGATATAACAAGAGTAGTACGTATTTAAATCTAAAGAGTTCAAATATAAGTCCAATTAATTATATAAGGCTAAATTAATAATAATTTAAGATTTCTTTTACTGTAGACCTAAATTTAGAATACAGTCAAGGCATCTATAATAATAAAATAATATCACTTATCGTTTCTGATATTATCTTTAGATTCACGTTGTACGCCGCAAGAAGCAGAGTAAAAAAGTATCCTGGTGTTGACACATTCCGTTCTCCGCTTAAATACACACGATTAATACAACTGAAACAGTTTTCAATTCAAACGATACATTTTTTCACCCAAAACAATCCACCCCTAAATGAATTCGAATTGCCAACCCTTTTGCACCTCAATATGACATAACGACACACGTAGCTACAGTGAACAATACATTTTTACCCATATTCAATATTAGTTTACAATTTGATCGCGCAGATGCACTATGTCACCACCTGGCGTTCTGTTTGCTCTTGTCATTCACATCGATCGTTAAAAAAAACGTACGCACCTAACGTGTCTGCGTACCCTGCTATATGGGGTACAGCATAAATTACTGAGAAAAAAAATCTATACATATAAATGAAATTGAAGATTTTGTCTGTGATTTCAAAATTATCGATTTTTTCCAAGTGTATAATAATAGTTATTTACACGACAATAAAATAAAGACAAACAATTTTACATTTTTTATCTGTCTGTTTGCCTACCGCCTACCGCCCACCTAAATAGATGTCAAATAACTAAACATTGTTCTAATATTATAATTTTTGTGAGTAAACTCAAATAAAATTCTAAAAGTTTTAAGTTACGATTTAAGTGCACAACAGTATAGATAACTGTAGTAAAATAATTAATTCATTAAATATACTTTTTTTAGCCTCACGCTGTATCCCGCATACAGGCCAGGCAGACTGAACCTACTGGTAAGCATTAAGACATTCCGTTCCCCATTTTCCGCCGGATTCTAGAGACATTTCGTGTTGAGTTGTAGAACGCAACGCCGAGTTTTGCCTCGACACCAGAGGGAAGAAATGGAAATATACTTAACTCATATTAAATAAATAAACTTAAACTTTAATAAATATTCATATAGTTCAAACGGACAAAGCCGCGCGAGGCCGCTCGTATTAGATAAAACATGTGAACTTGTGAATTACACACGTAAGCGGGTAATTCGATTAATTTAGTATCATTTAACATGCGTATTAATCGTGAAAACCAAATAGCACTATCATATGTAAAGTTTCTCGATTATTTTGATTTTACCTCTCGTTAAGTAGATTTCATAAAACTGTATGTACCTGTAATGAAATATAAGTGTTAGTTGAGGTTTTAGCAACGTATTCTATTTTTTAAATCACAATATTGTAATTTTTTTATTTTAGGAAGTGAAGAGATTGTATTGCATATAAGCTTCACGCTGTATCCCGCATATAGCAGAATAGATAATGAACTTAATGTTTAGACACTGCCTTTTCCATACTGCGTGGTGAATGGCGGAATTCAACGCCGCGCTTTATCTTGATACGAGAGTGCCGAAATGGAAATACATCATTATCCAGAGTGAGAATCGAACCCACAACCGTCCCGTTCGATTCCACCACGATTTTTCCCATGTAACAAAAACAAAATACTATAGAAAAATAAACAGGCAGAAACACCTATTAGTGTGTATGTAATATTGATACACGTCAGAAAGGCTTTCATTTTATCAATATATAAGAACAAAACGTATACAGGGTGCTGATATTTAATAGAACAAAGTAACAATAGATGGCCAGTCTTCATTACCGAGCAAATTGAAGACGTGGCAGGTATTAAAGATGATTAATGTCACAAAAATTTAGCTTCATCTACAAAATATCGGGAAAAGGTCGAGCGAACCATTAGGCAAATGATATTACAAGAATCTAGTAAATTATGGGCCTACTATAAGATAGGCCCAGGGCCGTCGTGGCACAGTAGAGCAGCATGTGACTGTAAATGCGACGGTTGTGGGTTTGGTCCCGACTCTGGAAAAAAATGAATATTCTTTTATCTCAGAAACGCTTGAAGATATCAAGTTGAAATTCAAACCATATACTTAGAACTACGGCCCCATGATTTCCTAATAAAAAACCTATTTCCACAGTTACTTAGAAAAGAGATATGGACGTTCATATCGCAAAAAACGCGTATTTCAACATTATCAAGGGAATTAAAATTCATAGGGTACTTGCGGTTGACCTAGAATTATGAAACTTGGCAGCTAGTATCTACAGGTAGTAGTGTAGGAAAAAATCTAAAACTATACATTTGTGGTTAAATCCTAAAAAATAATAGTCTAAAAAAAGGAGCAAAATTTGGTATCGAAGCTGCTAGTTCAGATGAAAGGGCTCTGACTAAGCTAAGCTTGAGTTTCAGAAAAAGTTCTTTTTTTTAGATAGATGTAACTATGACAATTTCGATAATACCTTGAGTGTTAAGCATGTAGGTTATTCTTTAAATAAATAATAAATCCTGCGAGGTATACATTTTTTGAAGTAGAAAGCTTCTTTTTAAGACATTTTTAAAATTAGTATGGATTTTTAGAACTTACTGGCAATACACTCTGTTTTCAATGAGACTTGAATCTACAACCATCGATTATAATCCGATCAACGTTCCACTACTTGCATACCTCTGTGTCTACTACGATAGAAAGATAAACAATCTTATAATTTTTTTTCTTTTACATCAATCTAATACTGTTTCTAATTAAGACCTTAGGCTATGTACTACTTTTTTTATAATTAAACTAATGTTTTTCACTTCAGAACTTCTTAGACGAGTATTTTTCCAAGCAATAATGAGAGTAAATGCTCGAGGATAAACCGTTATTTTCCTTTTCGTGGTCGGTGTCTACCATAATATGGATTATATTATTATATCTATACTTATAATAAAATCGTAACAGATCGGTGCCTGTACATGGAAGAAAAACAATTAAAAGGCATTAATCAATGTAATACAAGCCAAAAAAAATATTTTTTAACATTTTTTTGTCTGTTTGTCTTGTGTTTATTCGCCCTAATCAGAAATCTCAGAAACGGCTTAACTGATTTAAGTGCAGTTTTCATAACTGGATTTTTTAAAGCTTGCAGCTTTTGTTAAAGCTTAACATTTAGTGTTTGTTTTATTACAAAAGATAAATAAAAATATGCCTGTAAATAGCATCAAATATAAAAATCTTTTTGAATGTACATACATTTTAAAAAAAGTAACTGACAAAATATATATACCTAATCATTTTTCACAACTATAACTATTAATTATAACTTGCTTTTTTATTTGAAAATTAACCAATATGAAAGAGAGGAACGGAGTGTCTTAATACTAGTTTCCCTCTGCCTATCTTTTTACGCTTTTTTCTACAGTCATATGACCATCTTAATATGAGAGATAAAAAAAAATACAAAATCACAACGATTTCCTAACCGAAAGCATCAAAGGCTGTAAACCGAAATGCTAACTAGACAGCATTTAAATAAGTGGCTTAATTGTACCAGCCATTGTTAGCTCTAAAATCGAAACTGTGACGCAAGCTGTTACATTTTAGCTGTATTTTAGTATTCCGACACTCGGCACAATGAAAGATTGCTGACATGATTTACAAAATCTGTCGTGTTCATGTTTTATCAAGTATCGAGGTCTAAAATTGTCACTATATATTAGAGAGTGGGAAATAGTGTCTTTACACTAGGTTTCCTCTATAGCGGATGTATGTATCTGCGGGATATAATGATGCGTGAGCCTTTTGAATGATTTAAAACACTTTGGTACCTTCTGTCTATAATTTATATATATAACGCCGCAAGCTGGCTTATAAGTACCGGAAAAAGAATGAATTTAATAAACACTTTCGGGTTCAAGGCGGAACCCGTAACCATCGCTCCACTTGTAATGATTATACAAGCTGTACTTCTCTGGACTGGGCAGTGCCGCCACCAGAATAGTCTTTTTCCACTCACTCACAAAAATTCCTTTTTTGACTAACGAAAAAATCTAGCTTAAAAGCTACAAAGATTAGCAAATAGATTGTATAGGTTTTTGAAACCAGCCGTGGCGTAGAGACACAATTGTAGGGCTACTGCGACTATAAACTCGACAGGTTCTGGGTTTGATTGCCTATCGAGGATTTTTTTTTATTTTATTTTAAAGTGTCTTTATGGGGATATCTTAACAATAGGTTTCCACGCTAGTGACCGTTCGCCACGGCTGGCCTACACCAACATGTAAAACCCATAAAATAGATCCCTTAATACGTTATTAAGGAAAGCCTTCACAACCTATAAATAAGCCTGTACTAGTTCTCCAGTTTACTTATTAAAAAGTTTATAGCAAACATTACGCTGGCGAATAATGGGCTGCAAGTGTTTAAGCCGGGATGGAAAAAATGGATTTTAACTATGCACAAAGTACTCAAGCCTTTTGCTGCCGGGATTTTTCATTTCACTCAAGAATTTAGAGAGGATCATTGGCTTAGAATAAAAGAACAATACAAGATGGACACACAAAGGAACAAACTTTGTGATCAAACAAAGAATGTTTGAAACCTAAGAATTAGACGTCTTGTTTAGAGATAAAATTGAATTGAAAAGCTTCTCCAAGCGCAAACCTGCACTGACGTAATTCAATTGTGAAGGTCTGCTCCGGCGTGCAACATGTTAGAACCTTTTATAACATGTTCTTTTGAATGTTAACCGTTATTATTTTTATGTCTGCGACGTTTGTATAAGGATGTGTTTGTTTTATTCTAACAAGCGGTTGCGTGAACACTGGCAAAGTAGAAAATAGGTCAGAGAAACTCTTTTATGCATTTTTCATTATCTTAATTTTGATCTAAATCTTTAGATGTCGTAATAGGTTAGATACAACGTATAGCTGGTTGCGAGTTTGAATTCTCCTCGACCTCTTTGGGGACTTATTATTGAATTTTCTTTTCCTTGCTGCGGTGACAAGACGTGGCTTTGAGTTCAAATTAAGAAACAGGGTCCAAACACTAGATTCCGTCTGTTTACCCGGAAAAGGGTTGCATTTCTAAATTTCTAAGTTTTCTTAATATTAGTTTTGTTCATTATAATTTAAAGTTATTTATTTACCTTTTGATTTTAATCAAAAGGTTTATTTACCTTACCATAACTTAAAAATCCTCATTATTTTATTTTATGGACCCGGTTTTGGCGAAAGAGTCCCGCTTTTTAACTTAAAATGTAAAAAAATCCGCTTTTCACCGAAACAAAATCTGACAACGCTGAATCGAACCAACAACTTTCCCGTTTACATTCACTTAATATGTGTGTATGTTTAATAATTTTATTGAGCTGGTCGCGTCTTGCTGACACTTCATTCACATTTCTCAATACACACGGACCACCCATAGTTGTTTTACAAGAAATCGCCCAAATAATTTTTAGTAATATATTTAGTAACAATAACACTGCTGCTATTAGTCAAAAAATCAAAACACGTGTTGGCATAGCAATATAATAGATAAACTTATTATCATCGGTCAATATAGCAAATTAACAATAATAAATAAATAATAATGTTTAAAATTCTTGAGTGAAATGAAAAATCCCGGCAGCAAAAGGCTTGAGTACTTTGTGCATAGTTAAAATCCATTTTTTCCATCCCGGCTTAAACACTTGCAGCCCATTATTCGCCAGCGTAATGTTTGCTATAAACTTTTTAATAAGTAAACTGGAGAACTAGTACAGGCTTATTTATAGGTTGTGAAGGCTTTCCTTAATAACGTATGAAGGGATCTGTTTTATAGGCTTTACATGTTTTATGGTAAAATAGTTTTGTTAGAATACCCATTAATTTTCGACTGAGTCTGGTACTTGTGACCCTAGAATAGGCTTCAGAAAGTACCGAGATATGAACCCGCGTCTTTTGGAAGGTTACACAAATTTCAAAAGGCGGGAATTCAAATCCCGCTACCTATAAATTTTTACACGTTTTTTAGAAAACATTGAGGCCAGTTGTCGGCGCAGGGGCACAAAGTGTGTAAAACCGAGTGGTTAGGGGTTCGATCCCCACTCGAGGAGATGAAATATTTACTCAAATTTATATTTCCATTTCTACGCTCTGGTGTCGAGGTAAAACGCGGCGTTGAGTTCTGCCACTCAACACGCAATGCCTCCAGAATTCGGCAGAAAGTGGGGAACGGAGTGTCTTAACACTAGGTTCCCTCTGCCTACCCTGCTGTGTGCGGGATACAGCGTGAAGCTGATTAAAAAAAACATGTATATTTCTTTAAGTGAGGAATAACACTTCAAAAATATATCATATCACCGAGTGGGATATGAATCTTACTCAAAACAATTATTTTCATTTCTTCGCTTTGCTAGACAAAGCGCGGCGTAGAGTTCCTCCACTTGACACGTTTCAAATATTGTGCGGAAAGTCAAGGAACGGAGTGTCTTACACTAGGCTTTTCTTTGCCTGCTATCTAGGTGTTACCTGCCTACCCTACCTACCCGCTAAAAAAACGTGTGTAGCTTGCTTTTTCGGCCTTTAATGAATTATTATAACGAACAAAACTGCCTACTTCCAACAAAGCAATATCTGGTAATCCTTCTAATCCTATATACAAGGAATGTCGTAAAGTATTAGGAACGCTCATAGACAATTGATTAAATAACGTCAAACTAAAGCGCTTTTCCAGAATTACCCAATTCTATTAACTCTTTGAGAAGAAGCTAAGAATGTTTTGTAATTAAATAGAAAAGATTAGTTGTAATATAGATTTTTAATCTTTTTTTAACTTCACGCTGTACCTACCACATAGCAGGGTAGGCAAATGGAACCTGAGGACCCAGTGTTAAGATAATTTTTTTAAGAATTTGAGAGTGTCCAAATATGGCCAAGAAAATTTTAACAAACTGTAAAGAAATTTCGCTGTTTTATCTCTCGCTCCTTCTTCTTCTACGTATTAATTAAGTCGATGTATATTCTTAGTCAGTTCATTGGTAACTTTGAAATATATGTTTAACTTTGAACAGTAAGTGTCATTTATAAAAAATACGGTAAAATTTTCAAATCTTAACAGGGAAGACGCACACAATGGCTAGAATTAACTGAAGAAGTTTCAAGTTGGAGAACAAATGGGGGCACGGTTTATTGTAAATAATGTAGTGAGTGAAACAAATGACAATTGAAAGTTAAAACCGCTGAGAGGCTTACGTCCAGCGGCCAACTGGAATAAAAGCTCAAAAATAGTAAAATACGCTTTGGAGTAAACGTACGATTCAATTGAAACGACAAACATTCTAAAGTCCATTGATTTTCGATTGATTTGTAATTCTTAAGTATTCTTAGGTATTAGTTACATAAAATAATAAAAAAATAAGTATTATTCTACACTTAGGAAAAAAAAAAAATATTATAGAAAATGTATAAAAGATTTAAAGTGACGGCACACGAACCCGCACCTCTTGGATAAAGTCGAAAAGTTATATTATATGTTTTATATATTGATTTCATGCAAAAATGCTTTAAAATTAACGTTTTTTTAAGTCGACTCAACTATTTCCAGCTAAAATGTGTAAATATAACTATTACACTAGTATACAAAAACTATAGTTAAGATACTTCTCTCACCAAAATCCATCGATTTCAAAGAAAAATTTAAGAAAAAATATTGTGTAAAATCAAAGTAAAAGTACCGAGTATAAAATTTTAATCGCGGATTCGATAAAAGGTTTGTTCTTTAATAAATTCTATTGGGTATTTGTTGGCAACAAGTACCTTGCTACAGCGTTCGGGGAAAAATTGTAAATGTAACAGTAACAGCCGAGTTAACTTGAGGGCAACCTTTTAAAACTTTCAACTGCTCAGTATTGGAAATCTGAAATAAATGATGCTTCGTAAATTGTGAGGTTAGACAGTGTTTTGTTTTGAAAGGGTTTTCCAGTTATCTTAGTTGTTACACTATGAATAGAATGTTATTAGCGTATTTATAATTGTTTTAACTTCACGCTGAATCCCGTACGTAAGAGAGTAGGCAGAGGTAACTTAGGAACCCAGTGTTAAGACACTCCATCCTCCATTAAGTTCCCAACTTTCTGGTGTTTTGCATTTATGTGCTCGGCATCTAAAGATAGCTCTCAAGCTAGATCTCAAAGTTGAGAGTGGTTTATAAACACGGGCGTAAGACAACTGATAGCATAGAATGACAACTGTATAATAAACAGATGTCATATCAATAGCTTCCCGAAATCAGAACAGATTATAAAAGTATAGATAATAAACCAAAGTCAGTACGTATGTATATATTTCGATATTAAATAATATATTCCGCTCACATGCAACATTGTCCCGAAACAAATCCCAAGAGACGACGCACATAAATAACAATGTAAAGACTAACTCTAGCGTAAAGGAAGATACGTCCTGAGATTTGATTAAAATAATACATATCATGGATTTTACATCTATACTAAAATTTGTAATTTAAAATTTATAATTTTAGTATAGATATAAAATAAGCTGAAGATTTTTGTTTGCTTGAACGTGCTATTCTCAGGAACAACTAAATGTGAACGTAATGTTATAAATGTGAATGTAAGTTTCTTTGTTTCCATTCAGGGACATTATTTTCCTTTTCCTGGTAACCAGGCGAAGCCGCTCTTCGCCTGGTTACCAGAAACGTTGAGTTCTCCCACTCGACACGCAGTCTCGAAAATTTGGCGTGGTACGTGGAGAGCAGTGTCTTAGGAGGAGGTTCTATCTACCTACCTCGCTATACAAAATTGAAATTCTAGGAATAGTACACACTATTACTGAGATTCGAACACACTAAGTACCTTCATACTAATGAAGTTACTCTTCTATAGAAGCCAGTCATTACTTTACATTCTCCCCTTGAAGTTCATTTGGAAACAACAAAAAAATTGAAGGAAAAAAGGTAATGTTACATCCTCTTCTAAGTAAGCCGATGATGATATTTATTTCTATATCTGCCTTTTATTATTATTGCAAGTATTAAATAATAAATGCAAACTTAAGGTTGTTACATAAGAACGTATGACTCAGTGGCCAGAACGCTTGGACGCTTTCCATGAGACGCCTAAATCTCGCTACGTTATAATGTGTAATACGTTTTCTTAAAAAAAAGTATTTACTTTCCTGAGTGTGGACTAACTTTTAAAATGAAAAAATAAAATATCAATTTTGAAACACTGAATACTCCATAATTACAAAGAAAGAATAACGTAAATTAACTACGTAATATACGAATAAAATCCGTTAAAATATACATAATATTTAAATAGTAATAGTTGTGTACTTTGTTTAATTGCGTGTTAGAGGGGTAATATAGTAATGCTGTTAGTACCTGAAAAGTAATTTGTTTTAAACCTGAAACACCTGGACTAGCGCCCGGTTAAAATATTCTCTTAATTGCCTTTGGTTAGCTACAAAGTAAATATAAGTATACCTGCTTTTAGTTAAATATTACAGTAGAGGTAAGTTTAAGTCTTATTTAGGAAACAATTTCGAGAACTTTTTATACATTTTTTTTTAATTTTATTTTTACGCTATCTCTACCACCAGAGAAAATCTGAGAAACTAATATTAAGACACTCAGCCCCTATTAAAGCACTTCCGTTCACCACTTTCCACCGAATTCTGGTGTCATTGCGTGTTAAGTGGCAGAAGTCGTTACTATAGTGAATAAATGAAAATATTTAATATTTCATTTACTCGAGAGATAATCGAACCCACAACCTGTAGCGTTTACAATCACACGGTTGTCCTCCTGCGCCACGACATAACATACATTGATATTAAAATAAACGAAAGATTAACTAAGTAATTATTTAAAACTAATTCAATAATAAATTCATTAAAATGGGTATTGAAGCCACAACCATCGCGCTTACAGTCAGACTAGGCCACGACAGCCTGCAACAAATATAAGCATACAACAGAATCACATCATTATTCTGACACCATTTTTTCAATTGATGGGAATTGACTTCATTAATTACCATTAATGAAACTTTAATGACACATTTAAAATTTAAAGAGATGTTAAGGATCATCTGTTAATTAAAACTTGAATGTAAAATGTCGTCGGGACAATAATGACTTTTATATCCTCTTATTATGTATAGTGCAGGGGCACAAAGTATGACTGAGTGTAAGCCGAGTTGTTGGGGGTTCGATCCCCAGTCGAGGAAATGAAATATATATTTTAAATTTATATTTCCATTTTTTCGCTGCGGTGTCGAGGCAAAGGGCGTTGAGTTCCGTCATTATACACGCAAAGCTTCTGGAATTCGGCAGAAAGTGGGTAACGGAGTGTATTAACACTAGGTTCCCTCTGCCTACTTTGCTGTGTGCGAGATACAGCGTGAAACTGATTTGATTTGATTTTTATTTTACTGTATACGTGATAACTATGGGTTCATTACTATTCATGCCACTTAACACGTAATGGTTTAAGAATTCGACAGAAAGTAGGGACCGGAATGTCTTAATATTTTATTAGGTTACCACTTTAACCACATTTTTAAAATAGACATAACTGCCTGCCTGCCTGTATTGCGACATAAAGGGGATTATTTTAGCTTAGCTGTACCCTATATATAGAAGGGTAGGCAGAAGGAATCTAGTGTTAAGATACTCCGTTCCCCACTTAGTGCTAAATTTTCAAGACTGCGTGTTCAGTGGCGGAAGCTAACGTCACGCACATTGAAATTGAGTAAGTTGGAATTGTATATAGATAACTTTAACATACGTTGAAGTAAATTGATATAGGTCTTATGAATTGGTAATAGGTACCTATACTTTTTAACATTAAAACTTTTATGCAAAATTTTGGTCTATATCTGTTTACAAACCGGCACTTCAAAAGAGCATTGAAACTTTCATACTTTTATTTACCATCACATTTGTCACTAATAATTAATAAAAAAATTGTGTATTAATCATTTGAAAGAAAAAGGCCCAGCTTGATTCTTGCACCGGTTTTTCTCAGGTAGTGACTTAAGTGAAACGATGGTAAATTGAAACATGTAACTTCTTATTTTGATATAACTATTTGAATTTGATTTTACCAATAGAAAAAATTTGTACCCCTAAAACTAACAAACAACCAGATTTTATTTGATTAACTTTTAAACGCTTACTCATGTAACTACTTTAACTGCTTTTTTCTCACGTCAATGCTCTCGTGTGTGAAGTTTGAAAGGCTTAAAAAACGCCAGTTCCCCTTTTCATACAACAGAGTGTCGATTTAAAAAAGCTTACTAAGAGAACGTTTAGTAATTGTAATAAAATGTATCCGTGCTTTAAATGTCAAATTTCATTTTACTTTTCATTTTCACAGATTCACTCTAACAGTTATAAAGAAACAAAGGAGCGGATATATGCACCTTTTATTTATTGTTATATTATATAGCAGTTCTCTGTATACGTCTTTCACCTCGTCCACCTTCATCATACATCTTCCAGAGGATCTTCATTGTTAAGACACTCCGTTCCCATTAAGACACTTCCGTACCCTACTTTCCGTTGAATTTCAGAAGCATTGCGTGTTGAGTGGCGGAATTCAACGCCGCGCTTCGACTCGATTCCAAGTAAATCAAAATATTTAATTTACTCGAGTGAGTATCAAACCCACAATCTGTAGCGTTTATAGTTACACGCTTGTGCCTTTGCGCCACGACTGGCCTCAAGCATAACGTGTTTAAATATTTATAAAACGTTACGTACATTACACGACACACAAGACTGCACAATCTCATCTGTAAGTCACATTAAAACTGGTGACTTCCAAAAAAGGTCCATTATATGTTAATTCACAAAAACTAAACCGCATAGCGGATATAACATAAATATTTTAGTTTTATGAATGAACTTCCCGTCACTGCACTGAATGAGCGATGACTCAAAATCTAACCTTGACTTACATCGAATATAGAAATTGTGGGAATATTATGTGTTATCTTAGTTTTTACCCAAGTTAAGTTTTTGTGAGCCCATTCGTAGTGCAGGGGCACAAAGTGAGATTGTAAAAGCGACAGGTTATGTTTTCGATTTCCACTGGAGGAAAAGAAATATTTAATATTTTCATTTCTTTGCTCTGGTGTCGAGGCTAACCGCGGCGTTGAGTTCCGCCATTCAACAGGAAATGCCTTCAGAATTTGGTAGAAAATATAGCATACCCTGCTCTATGCGGAATACGGCGTGACGTGCTTTCGTCGCCTTTCGGAACTTTATATTATCAAGAGCCAGTTTCACCACTGCCTGATGTCCCGGACAGCCTCATCTGACAGAGAAGCTATAATTTTTTGGCATCACAGGTCTCGAATAGCAATATCTAGTAGATACACATTTGACTCATGCATTTCATTTTTACATACTTATTTGTAATTTAAAAATGTAACAAATCATATGGATTCTTATTATTACTGTCCATTAATGAAAAAATTATTCTTGAAAATATGAGAAACAGTTATTTTGTATTTTCATACTCTATCTGTAAGATAGCATTAATTATTAGATTACTATCTGAAAATTTATTCGTAACTGATGAAACTGGCACTGAAAGTAGAGAAATCTGGAGAGATAATTAAAATTGTCTTACACCTCTCTATACTATATAACTTTTATCTTTCTTTTATAAATTCATGCCATAAATTACATACCTAAGCCGTAGAGTAACACCTACAACATTAATAATAATATTCTCCAGAGTGAAATTTGAATCTACAACCATTAAGAGCCGTCAACCATATCGTAATTGCCCCATAGCTGAGCTAGCGATGTAATTGTACCACGACGACATTTTGTTTTGACGATTATCTTATTATCATTAGATATTGTAATTTTTTATACAAATCCAAATATTTCATTTGAAGTATGTCTAGTGACGTATTTCTGCATAATTAAAACCTATCGAAGTGTCTTAACACTAGGTTCTCTTTGAACCTGTTACATGTAGAATGTAGCGTAAAGCTAACAAAAACCAAAGCGAAATTACCAATCTCATTCTACTGTATATATAACATACATACATACATACATTCATATCTATCAAGTAAAGAGGCATAAATTCGCCAGCTTCACTTACACTAGTACAAAACACCATGAACTTATTACAATCACCATAACCACCAGTGGAAAATAAACTTTAGTTCTGCCATAATAAAATTGGAAACCCAATCAAAATTATTACTATATACTCTCAAAGAAATTAGAACTCTAAGGAAAAGCGAAATAAGATTTAAAACGAAATGTGTTAAAAAGGACTTTAGTTCATTTTACAAGTGTCAAAGTAAACCGGTGTGACCAGTCTGGGCAATGCTCAGCAAAAAACAACGGAACAGTTTCAAGTTATAGAGTACTTTTGGTTTACAAATCTATTTACAGTGATTGCAGTGAGAAGCTTTTTGATACTTACTGTTGGATACTGTTGAGCTTTAAAGTGATAAGTGATATTTTATATTATATTATTTTTTGTTTATATTATTTTTCACTTCACGCTATATCCCGCATATGACGAGATATTTAGGACGAACATAGTGTTGAACCAGAGCACAGTCCTTTTTACGTAACATTCTTTGTCTTGATACCTAAGTGACGAAATTGAAACAAAAAAAATCATTTCCCTCAAGTGACTGTCGAACCCACAACGCTACGCCGATGCGCCATGACGTTCCCACTACATTTTCTAGGTTCAGACTCTAAAAGCAGTTAGGAATAGTTGTCAAAAGACACGACAATTTCTCTATTAAGTCTTCTTACAATACCTTGGGGGATCCAAGACGCCAAAAGTAAATTACCTGGAAAAAACAATTAAATTATAAGAATATCGTATTGATATAATAATCCTTAAATTATTTTTTTCAGTTTTACGCCATACGAGACAAAGACTAGTATTTTATTTTTATTTTTAAAGACTAGTATTCCTCTAGGGTAATTAGAGAAACACTAGTGTCAAGACACGATATTGTCCGTTTGTTTTTGCTTGCTTGCAATTGAAACATTGCTTGGTAAATAGCGAAACTTAACGCAGTACTTTAGTCGTACCAGAACATTAAGCATTGTTACTTATTTAGAAAACGTATAAAGAATTTGATTTGAAGCCGCGCCTCTTGGAAACCGTCCAAGTGCTCTGACCACTAAGCCATACATTCAGTGAAGATATATTAAAGCATATATGTATAGGTTACAGTAATAACTATAATATATACTTTCAAAATTCATTTCAATCTTAGCCATAATTTTCTATTAACCTACTCAAAGCTCAAGAGAATATGTATTGTATCTGCATCGCATTGTCCGTTAGAAATAATTTAGAAAGTATCGATCGCTCTGATAGAACCTTTACCAAAGAGGCCGTGACAGGTATTATACACAAAAAACCGGACAAGCGCGAGTCGGGCTCGCCCAACGAGGGTTCCGTAAAAAATTGGAGATCTTGAGCTTTTTCTGAAATTCAGGCTTAGCTTAAGCAAAGCCGTTTCATCTGATACCTCAATTGAAGTAGCGGCTTTAATAACAAATTTTGCCCTCTTTTAAAGGCTATTATTTCTTTTACATTCAACCACAAATGTATAGTTTAGACAGACAGACGGACATCAAAGTGATTTTATAAGGGTTTCATTTTTACTTAAAAAGTTACGACGGAACCCTAAAAAATGTTAGCCTTTGTTACACTAGGAATATATTTTAATTTCTTAGGTCTGGTAAGGCAAAGTGCGGAATTGAGCCCCATTACTCTTTACATTGATAGAAGTGGGCTAAGTTCTCTCTGATACCTACAATGTTTGAGTATAGAAGAGAATAGTTTCAGATTTCTTCTAATTTACTCTTCTTGATGAAGAACTTATGGCTTAGTCGTCAGAGGTACGACTCTGCTATCTTTGATGGTTTTAAAAGGCGCGGGTTTAGGGTCCGCTATATAATGGTGTTCTAAAAATATTGTATATAAATATTGTAATAAAAGATTCTACGAACGAAATTTAACATAAAAATAGGCACTGTTGACAGTACTAAACGCCCTTGAAATAAATAATAGGTGTCTGACGTTGATATTTTTTGTTTAACTAGACATGACGGAGTAAGAAATAGTTCATATATTTTTGTACACAAAAAAATATTCGTCTATTGATAGATTGATGAAGTTTTTTTTTTCTATCAACAAGATACGAATTTTAATTGCAATTAAATATTAACAATTGATCAATTGTTTGTGCAAAGTTAATTAATTGTTGATTGTAGTGTAATTGATGGTATATTAACTAATTGTTACACAACAGCCAACAATTAATGAATTCCGCACAGATAAATCATTAATTTTTGATAATAAATAAATAAATTAATATAAAGCTTCACGCTGTATCCTGCATACAGCAGGGAAGGCAGACGGAACCTAGCGTTAAGAAACTTCGTTCCCTCTTTCCGCCGAATTCTGGAGGCATTGCGTGTTGAGTAGCGCCGCGCTCAACGCCGCGCTTTGGCTCGATACCAAAGCAAAGAAATAAAAATATAATAAATATTTTATTTTCTCGAGTGGGGATCAAACCCACAACCACCGCGTTACAGACACACCCTAAATAGTTTTATTTAAACAGTTATATATGCATAAAGATTAAGCTATTAAGCCTACCTGTAGTTATGTTCCATTTGACAACTCTATATTTTAAAAAATGTTTTAGTAATATGTAAAAAATGTTTTAGTAGTATGTGCGAATAGAAGGCGTTTCTGATGACAGCGATCGTCAGGGTCCGTAATGATAGCAAAGATTGTGACAAGCAACCAAAAAAAAAAACCAGAAAATGCTTATGCAAACACTACCCATAAAACACATATATACACACATATATTTAGAATATAATTTCAGGAATGATATAGGCTTTAAATTATTCCTTAAAGTAGAGGTTTTTTTGTAGTGAGCATATTAACCAAGTAAGTCGACGAAAAGAAGGTGGAACATAAGCGTTTCTTGAAAAAACTGTTTTATTGGTAAGAGATATATTAATGATTTTTAAGGAACAGTTGTAGAACTTAAAAATTACTACAAAAAATCCGCAGTATCAAATATCTTACGTTCATATTTTAGCCACAAAAACTACTTTTACCTAATACAAAACAATTCTATTCGTTAGGTGATCTTTAATTTTTAACACTATCAAAAATTGTTAATCTTTAACAAAACAAATAAGATCATACTGTATATTTTTGGACGTATAATTTGAAAGTCAATCACGATATAAGTACCGCGCGACTGGTAAATGCCGAAGTTAAATAAAATGGTATTGTTCGGCCGCTGAAGGTAACGTTGAGTCGATTCTACCCGGGCAGAACCACGGGAAACAGCTAGTTTTTTATATAAAAGTCAAGTAATATACAGTTGATCGGATGAAAACTGTACTTCTTAATAATATTTAGACTGTTTGTATAATACTTTTTATACTTTATTACATTTTGTAATTGTAGTTTAATATCATTATTCGTATAATCTACATCTGTGTATTCAAAAAATCTCGGTTTTAATTACCGTTTTGAGTTTTAATTGACTGTACTATTTCAATAACATAAATAATTAAAAATAATCGATTCGAAACGACTTATTTTGCTAACGGCAACACTGCGTTGATGAGTACGCCTTTAAGACTGGTAAATGTATTACAATAAGCGTTACATTTCTATTAATTATTATATTTTTTTTGCTTTAAAACCAGTTGTTGAAATATAACAACAAAATATTAAATAATATTTAATGATTTTTTATTATGAACAGATTTGGCCAATCTATTTTGTCGAACGCTGTCACGAAATTCGGAAATATAAAGTAGCATCACACTCCTGCATAGCACGGTAGGCAGAGGGGACCTAGTGAGAGTTTAAGCACTTCGTTCCCTTTTATAACCCGATGCAGTGTATAAAAAAATCTAAGGTCACATTTAACTACATTCGATTCGAAATAAGATAATTGTCAATAAATTTAATACAGATATTTCCTAGAAAACAAAACGAAGTTTGGGTAAATTATATAAGTTTTAACAACGCTATAAGTTTAATAACGGTAAAATATTTAAGCGATTATTAATTTCCCTGGTTTATCTAGCTACCGTATCTGACATGTACAATGTTCGGGGTTGAGTTCCGCCACGTTATCCGCGATGTCTTTAAAGAGAATTAGAGTAATATTACAGTTTTACGGTTTTCCCCGTATAGCAGGGTATGGCAGCTGCTACCAGTAGAGCAGCAAAAATGTATAAAAATGAAATATAATCAATGAGAAAATAGTAAAAATAATAAAAAAAACACATTAAATCACTAAATTCTAACATAATATTGAGTGATTCCGCCCAATTAACGGGCAAACAGATCGTTCCATATTTATAAAGTGAATTGTTTACGTGCAACAGAGCGTGTTTATATTGTCTCATTACTTTAATAGGGTACTTGCGCCTATATTTGTTTGGATATAAATTTTCGTTTTCTAATGTTGTTTTTTGTTTTACTTGATTACATAAAATATTATTTTTATATTTTCCCGTACAAACTCATTAAAGACAAATTTATAAACATTATAAGATCGTTGATTTTTGCTATTTTTACATATTTTAATGTAATAGCATAGGTTGACTGCAAAGTGTTTGAAACGCCCGGTTTCCAAAAAGTATCATTCTAAATATATGTAATTACTCCGGTTAAAGAGTTGCGTTTAAAATCTGTTAAACAGTTTTTAAGACTTTCGTGGCGTAAATGAAAAAAAATATATATTTTCATTTATTAGCGCTCGACGAAACTGGGGTTAACGCTGGGGTTTTGTCTTGTTTACTACAAAAAATAAATGAAAATAATGTATTGAATATCCCCTCGAGTAGGACTCGAAGCCACAGACGACGCATACATAGTCAAGCAATATAGCTTTTTTTATTCATATTTTCATATTTCCATAACCAAACAAAATTATAGCTATAAAACACTCTGGAAACAATTCAACCAACTTTACTCGTACCATTATAACTTAACGTGGAATGAAGTAGGGTCATAAATCTGGCCGTGATAGTGACTGGCACCTCCAATGCGGTAAGCGTGGGTTCTAACCCGATCGATGCTAGCGTAGTTTACATAACGCCGTATAGTACAGTTGACGAGTCGTGATCATCCAGAAGTTAGGTTTTTTAAACTATTGCGCATTGATCACTCGGGAAGGAAAATCTAAATTAAAACAATTCCTAAAAATCTCATCTCATCTCGAATCAATCAACAGCTAACTTTAGGGCGGCCACGATTCACCGACCGTACTACAGCTTAGTTTTAATTTTGTATGTAGCATTTTAAAATTTATGGGGTAATCTGATTGTTTGGAAGGTTTAAAATTTAAACTGTTAGTGTTTGGCTTGGAATACTGTTAAAGTGTTATAAGAGTATTTTTTTAACTTTTTTACTATGCAGTGCTTGAGAAATGGAGTGTTATCACTGGGTTTCCTACCCTGTGATGTACGGGAAATAGGGTGAGCTATAAGCCACTCCGTTTTCCACAAACCCACAAACACTTGGAAAAATCGGACGAGACAAGGTAAACAAAAAAAGCGCGACGTTGAGTTCCGCCACTCAACGGGCAATGATTCCAGAATTCAGCGAAAAGCGAGGAAAATATTAACACTAGGTTTCCAGGTTCTCGCTGCCTACCCTACTATTTCAGGTATAAAGTGTGAAGAAAAAATGCTTCAAGATTTCGGCAGAAAATGGCGAACGAAACTGTCTTAACCCGGCGTTCGTCGCTACTGACAGTTGGCGCCATTCCCTTGAACGCAATGAAATTGTGAAGTCTGAATGCCTGAAAATTACCCAGTAACGACCGTTTGCGAAGCGAGTTTTTGATATATATTTGTTTGTTTTGACCATTTTAATAACATTAATTTCCTAGGTACCTTCCCTCTGCCCACTTTGTTATGTGCAGGATACAGCGTGAAGTTAAAACCAGTTAAAGTTGGCTTTAGTTTCATAGATTAATTCACTGGAATCGAATAATCTACCTTTAGCTTTTTATCAAGTATCTCATCGGAAGACGTGCATATATACCCATCTCTCAATCGTATTTATCCATCATTCAAAAACGAACTTGACAATTATATAGTATAAGTTACATAATAACAGAAACTTATATAAAGAAAGCCTTATATAAAATGATCTTAGCTCGTTCGAAAATAATAAAAAAGTAGTAAAAAAAGGCAATTAGGGACGAATACAAATAAACATTAATTTCAATCTAAAAGAACGTATTTTAAAGAATCTCTTTAATTCGAGCATAATATCTTGAATACCCGATAATTATATTTGTAAGTCACGTAGAACCCTAATTGTTATTCAGTGGATGCAAATGCATTCAACGTTTTATGCGGAAAAGTTGGAAATTATTATTTTTACCATTTATATTCGTTCTTATTTGAAAATGAAACTGCGAGTTCGTTGTGGGTGGGTAGGTTTAATTTCGCGTGGGTTCGTAGGGGATTCAAGTTATTTTGACCCATTTTGTAGAATTTTGCATTTCAACCCGGAGTTTTGGAAAAAGCAGTTTCAAATGTCTCGGTCTCGAAAATTGGGTAGAAAGTTAAGAACGGAGTGTCTTAACACTAGGTTTCCTCTGCCTAACCTACGTGCATGATACAACGTAAAGCTAAAACAAAATATTACAAAAAAACAAACACGCAAACATCACGCCAAGCTATAAAAAAAAGTGTAAAACTCTAAGAAAACAGTACACCCATCAACAGACGTGTACCAACCAACAAAGCTTAGATTAAATACGGCTCACTATCAACCCGGGGATCCGTCCACAGATTACACGCGAGGGGACGAAAGGTACAAAACGTTTGTGCTACTATCAAATATTTCCTTGCGAACCCCACGACAGTAGCCAGGTTGAATAAATGACTGTGCTTTATTGCCATAGAAATTGTTATGGCTATAGCTATGAAAAATTCTAAATGACAGGATTTTTGGAGTTTCCACGACGGTGGCCGCGGGTTTTGGATGGATTTATACTTATAAAATATAAATAAAAGAGGTTACTTTTTTAGTATTACATTATATTTTGCACATAGCTGGGTAGGCAGAATAATTATAGGTAGGTACTCCTTATCTATTAGGACACATAAGATCCTCATTTTTCGCCAAATTTTGGAGGCAGTGCGCGCTTAGTATCGCAACTCAACGCCGTGCTTTGTTTTTTGTTACCAGAAAAAAGGAAATAACTAATTAACTCACTCATTTGCAGTCACACGGCCGTTGTGTATATAATACTAACAAATATAATTTTATGACATCATCATGACAATAATAATAAGTGGAGTATTATATTCTGATTGTCATATCTCCAAGGAATATGGAGGTAGAATAAAGTAGTCACTTCTGTCTTCATTTAATGTATTCCCTAGAATAACTTTTTCAAGATATTATTAATAACCATTATTTTACTATGATTTATACTGTCATTAGGGAAGTATTCCCCACGATATTCAATTTGTCGTTATTTTATTTATTCTTACATTTTATTAATATTTTTTACATGTGAACAAATCAGTCTTGATATTGTACACCTTGTACATACTATATTAAGCTATTAACTAGCTTTTGGTTGCGGCTTCGCCTGCATGGCCAAATGAAATTTATTTTTCTTTAATTAATCGCTTCAATTATGAAAATAATAATCAAAGGGACTAACGTGATGCACAAAAACATTTTTTTATTCGAATCATATTTTTTTATTCTTGAGATTAGAACACTCAAGCGAACAAATTCTTCAGCTTTTCTAATATAAGTATAGAAGTATTGATAGCATATAACTATATCTTTAATTCAACATTGAAATATATCAGTTTAACGCTGTATCTCGTACACAGCAAGGTAGGCAGAGGGAACCTAATGTTAAGACACTCCGTTCCCTACTTACTGCCGAATTTTAGAGGCATTGCGTGTTGAGTGGCGGAACTCTACTCCGCGCTTTGCCTCGACACCAGAGCGAAAAAAATGGAAATATACTTTTGAATAAATATTTCATTTCCTCGAGTTGGGATCGAACCCAATACTACCCGGTTACAATGACAGTTTGTGCGCCACGACTGGCCTCATAGAAATATATAATTCATTCATTTCCTATTCATTCATATTCTATACCTATGTGTTTCAGATTTTTCTAAAAATATTTTCTCTCATAAACAACCATCTTTCTTACAAAAATTCACTTCGAAAACTTAGTTAGGTCAAGGAATATAGACCATGGTCTATATAGGGCATATCATATTATATGCTAGCACAAAGTTTGCTATAAGTTTACCACCAAACAACTTACAGGGATTGGTTGCGATAAAATTCCATATTTATTATATTTAAAGAGTACTTCGACACGGAAGTTAGAGAATTCGATTTCCATGAGTAGTAAATTTATATTCCTACACAAGCACTGCGGTGTAGGTTTTAGTATTTTTATTTATATTTATTTATACAGGTAAGTTTAGGCAGTCGTCGGCAGAGAAGCCTCTGATTAGATGATTACGGGTTCGATTCACAAAGGGGAATGATTGTGTCGAATTATTTTAATTTCCTTGTTCTCTTCGGTTCAGTAATTAATATATAAGTAAATTCGGCGATATGTGGACAACGGAGTGACTCATCACAACGTTCCCTGTCTAACCTGATATATACCTACGCAAATAACATAATAGTGGTTTATTCACTTTTCTTCAAAAGCAACGTTAATTTGACAATATATATGTACGTATTTTGAATACTATAATAAATTACATCAAAGTCACAAAATAAAAATCTGCTGAGAAAAACACGAATATATACTGAACATTTATATATAGCTTCACGCTGTTTCCCGCAGCCAAAAGAATCTAGTTTTTAGACATTCTGTTCCCCACTCAACGCCCAATTTACAAGACATTGTCTGTTCAATGGTGGAACCTAACGTCGCGCTAAAAACCACAACGACGACGTTCTAAAAAAAAACTTAAGCCTGTTACCAATACAAACATCCTGTTAATAATATAAACATTACAACTTATCCAAATTCGCGTTCCCGCTCGAGTCTTTGAAGGAACAATGGGGTTTACTGGAAGCTTTCAACCGGATTTATGTTTCTCCATAAAGAAAGATCTTACGCATTGGCGTTGGCATACGACTGTACAGATGAAGCCAACAAACTTATGTAAGAGATTAATTTGACAATTTTTCGGTCAAACATATATGATATTGTCTATTTTTTAATATAATATATTGTAATTGATGTCTAATATTTAATTATAAAAGCCTAGCAGTAATTCTTAATCTAAATTAATATCATAAAAGTAAAGTTTGTTTGCTTGAACGCGCTAATTTCAGAAACTACTGTTTTGATTTTTTTATGTTAGAGACTTGAAACTTTGTTATCGAGTTGAAATTCAAACCATATACTCAGGTATAGACCTGAATGTGAAGACCTGGTATGCGTATTTAAGGAAAATATATCTACATTTACTTAAAAATAAGATATGACCCTTTATATCGCCAGGTAGAACTAGTGCAGGAAAAAAATTAAAAACTATACATTTGTGGTTAAATCCTTAAAAATAATAGCTTTAAAAGGGGAGTATAAAATTTGGCATTGAAGCCGCTAAGCTTAGTTAAGTGAGGCAATGTTTCCAACTTTTGCACGGAATTCTTGGTGGGCAAACTCGACTCGCGCTCGTCATGTTTTTCAAGACTTCGAGATCGATCTCAGACTAGAGAGCTATTTATAATATGTGATGAGTCATACAAAAGAAGTTAATTTCATTAGATGTCAGATGTCTTGTAACTGTGTGACCACAAATAAATATTATATACATATACTCGTAAATATGGAAATCATAATACAAAACAAGACTTCAAGTTTCACGCAGGTGTGCATTTGGAGATGAAATCTTTAAATCTTGAGAAATATTTCAAGATTTCTTCGTTTTAAAGTAGATTGCTTTGTTAATATTAAAACTGTCAAAATAATATTTTTATTCTATTATTCGTAACGAGATGTTAATATAAGAACTGAAGTTTGAACCCGTAATAACCTACTTCTATTACAAATTAGAATAACTACTGGAAATTATCCCGTGACGGCATAGTTGCTGAAATCTTATTTCCTAAAATATTGTAATACTAGCGCCTCTCGCGCGGCGTCGCTTGTATGAAATATATGAATATTTACTTATGCGTATTTAAGGAAAATATATCGATTATTATAGTATGGTTATCTATACTGTCATGCACATGTTTTATAATTTTATTTGATTTTGCTCGCATAAAATGTCGTGTCTATCTTTTAGTGTTAGTCATGTTTCGCCAATTAGCTCGGACAAACAGAAAAAAGGCGGATTTTAATATAGATTGTCTCGTCGTGCTCCGTTTACCAGCATTGAAGACATAGTGTGGATTTTATTTTTAACCAAGTTCCCTATACGTTCCGAGA
>JAAIXJ010000303.1:199795-303905 GCA_013403705.1 Heliconius hermathena | reverse complement strand
TGTGGTATAAGCGGGCGAAGCCGCGAGCGGGTCGCTAGTTAATTAATAAATTTAATTTAATTCAATTAGCTTCTTATAGGCATAGGAAACTTTTTTTTTCTCGCAGGTGAAATCTTCAAAAGATATCCAAGGCATAGGAAGCCTTATGTTAACATTCTTCAATCCCCATTATCCGCCATAATTTTGAAGACATTGCTTTTTGATTGACGTTGTGCTGATGTCAGAGCGAGGAAATGAAAATAATTCATTCTCTCTAGCGGGAATCGAACCCACAACTGTCACGTTTACAATTAGATTCTGTGCTGCTATGCCTTGATGGCCACATATAATATACGTATATATTTATCAATTGGACTTCTTGCACTTAATGTTTATAAAGTGAGTGAATATTGATGCGGTGCAAAATATTGATAAGTTCTTTTTGCTCACTTCATATAAGATGTAGGAAAAAACGAGATTTAGATATTTATAATTTCTACATATTCTTTAAAAAAGAACTTATTTCTATTTAATATATTTAATAAAACTCTTTTATTTGGATAATTCCAAAAAAGAGATTTAGAGTGTGTTATGATTTCTCGAGCAAGAACTCGATTTAGTTGGATGTAAACTATACTATCTCGCCCTCTGTAACTACAAGATAAAATCTTGTAATCAGAGCAAGGAAAAAACAACTCATTCTCACTAGTGGAAATCGAACCCACAACCACCGTGCTTACAGCCAGACGCTATTTCGCTGCGCCACAAAGGCCTCAAGAAGCATATAATGTTTGTTTTTACTTTATCTATTTTTGCATTTTTGTATTTTAACGGCCTCTTTCCTATCAGGGCCGGCAATAATCCTCGCTCTCAAAAACGAATTATTTTGTCGTTTCCTCAAAAGTCGCTATTTCCATGAACCTAAGCCTCTTTACGCTTGACTTAAGGTTTGAGTTTGAAAATCTATGACATTTTCAAATTGCTACAGCTTTTTCTACAGCTTTTCTTATTCAGTGCGATGTTTGTTATTTTGAAATGATCATCTAATTAAATGACTTCCCTTTACCGCACAGCTCTAGTACCGCACAGCTCTAGTAGCTAGTGTAAAGATAAAAAATAGAGCTATATATACCCATGCAGGGTAGGCAGGTAGAGAAGACTTTGCGTCAAGACACGCCGTTTTTTCGATGCAATATGGTATCAATATACATCGAGAGGTCATCATGGCGCACGGGCACAAGTGCACGACTGTAAAAGCGATGGTCGCTGGTTCGATTCCCACTCGGGTTAGCTAAATACAAAATGTAATATTTTCATTTCCTCGAACTTGTAATGAAGCAAAGAGCGGCGTAGAGTTTTGTGCTTTAACACGCAATACCTCAAGAATTCAGTGGAAAGTGGGGAACGNTTGTGCACAAATCTAAGTCATCAAATCGTCTACAGTAACAAAAAAAATATCTAAATATTCATTACAATTATCCGACATTTTGTTTTTAACTTTTTTCTTATTCTTCCTTTTATTTTAATATAATTTAAACTTCATGTTATTTTAATATAATTTTTATTAAATAATTTAATTAGCATCATATAGAATAAACAAGAAAAAAAATGTTGCATCAGCCATTTCTTACCAAGATGGATACGAAAATGAATTATAAAAAAAATCTTTTCTAATAAAATAAACTTAAAAAAGACTAAATAGTTATTGAGAAAAACGTAAAAAAAATTTAACGTAGCGAGATTTGAACCTGCGCCTCTTTGGAAACTGATTTCCATTACCCAAAGATAAGAGTTTGGCAAGAGAGAATACTATTTTTAAATATTTTTAAACACTTTTAAAGTGTTTCTCCACACTTAGGAAAGAAAAATACTTATTAAGAAAACGTATAAAAAAGACGCGGAATGAAATCCCGCTACGTTAAAATTTTTGTACATTTTCTTAATAAGTATTTTTCTTACCTAAGTGTGGAATAATACTTTAAAAAAGTTTAAAAATATTTAAAAAAGGCTTCTTTCCATCTCTCTTCAAAAAGAAATCCCATCATACCTATCCACTTGAGACAATGAAAGCGAAACTCTAAAGCATAGCGGTTACAGTAGCACGCTTACACGATGATTATCAAGTGAGTATGAGGCTTGGTGTGGTGCAGGAGCACAAAATATGACTAAACGTGACAGGTTGTTGGGGTGGCATTAATTTGGGGTTCGATTCTCACTCGAAGAAATTATTATTATATAACAATTAATAATTATTTTTAATATCTTCCTTTCTTTGCTCTGATAGGCTACACACAATGCCTCCAGAATCTGGCAGAATATGTCAAACAGAGTGTCTTAACGCTGCGTTCCCTCTGCCTACCTTACCTTGTGCGGGATACAACGTGACGCTAAAAAAAATATGATTATCGTACACTCGATACTCTATAGTACAGTATATATTTACGTGACAAGGTAACATTTGGCTTTTCAATACAACAATGTATTTTCAACTATTTCTTAATTTAATTTTAAACTAAGTAAACACTGAACGTAAGCTTTATTTTGCTGAATAATTAAACAATAGTATTAATTATTAAGCAGACAGAACTGTAATTCAATATTGAAATATTAATAAGGTGCTTAAATTTCCAAACTAAAATAGTACTAATAGTGCATTGTATTGGACTGTATTATACTAATACATGTATTAGAACGCATCAATAAACTAAATAACAGTACTTATTACTAATTTATTACAAGCAGATTCACGCATTTTCACGCATACTAGTATAGGTAGAGTGAATAGTCTGAAGATACTTCTATGTATAAATACTTGGACACTCAGTTTTTTGATTTGAAAGATAAATAAGCGAACCCACAGCCACGTTTACAATGGAACGCCGTCCTACTGCACCATAACGACCTCATCATTTATGTTTTTAATCTAATCGATATAATCTCTAAACATGGCATTCACATTTGAGGTTTTTCAAAAAATATCATCAATATATGAAAAGCTTTCTTTACACTATCTATCGATTCTACAATATAAGTAATAGTTCCGCATGCATTGCGCCATAGTAACCTGTAACTTCGGTTACAATCTCGGATAGAGACCTGGCTCCAAGCCAAGGTATTTAAGTGACCGAACCTGTGCTGGAGGTAATCGTTGAGCAAAGATATTAGGGACGTGGACGTTTCTAGGAGAAATAGTTTTGCCGTAGAACTATTTAAAACAGAAGATATAGTGTTGAAATTAGTTGTCACTTTTATGTACTTTAGTTTGTTGAGAATTGGGAGGGTGAGACCGATTGAATGAAATATAAGGTGGTTAATGTCTTCCTAATTGACTAAATTAACATATTGAAGCTTGTTTTTTCATCTAAATATATTCATATTATGTACCCAGTGGGATAGAACATTGTATTTGAGCGGACATTTTTGACATTCAGTAGATAATTAATATTGAAAACTTTTAAACATTGAATTTTGCAAAATAAATTAATTCTTCTTTACCAATTAAATGGGAACGTAGTATGGGAACGTAGTATGGGAACGTAGTGTTTTAACACTAGGTTCCTTCGACCTACTCTGTTGTTGCGGCATGCAGTGTGACACTAACAAATATTTTTTTCATGACATCCTCATTGCAGGTTGTGTAGTGTGCAGTGGCAGGTTGCTTTACATTAAAATTCACATAATTTAATACAATATACTTTATCATATTACTTAGGTAATAATTATTATATTGACTATGCTACTTACTTATTTTAACTATATATAAACGATTAAAAACAAAATTCCAATAAATATAAATTTAAACAAACAACACTACAAATTAATAAGAACTGTCCCTGGAACGTCTCCAATTTGGCACGGTGAGGGCATTAGCAATGGATAAGGTTTTTCCTATCTTATATCTAGGGATTTAATTCGGCCTCCACTGGCTTTTTCTAAACTAGACATTAAACGAAGCGTTGATAAACAATAGCATTTTTTTATCCAATTCAAGAGATCAAAGTAAAAGGATTCTGGAGTATTGCCAAACAAGCTACGTAAGTAATCTCTTGATACAATTTTCAATACAATTTATATACTTATTTTGTTTTCTTTTATGGTTTATAATGTCTTATACATATAAAGAAACAAGCAAGGCTTTGCTAATGGATTAATCATCTGTTAATGTGTCTGTCTGTAGAAGCTAATTTTAAACTCTACACCCTTACTTTGCAGTGAAGTAAACAAAGACATCATTTCTTTCAGTCTCCTTGTTTTGAAAAACGCAGACTAGCTTCTTTTTATTCTATAGAACTTTTAGTATTTTTGTAATTGTATATTACTATTGTAAAGTCTTTTCTAAGAATCAAACACCCGAAAATATTTATCTTGAAATTAAAAAATACAAGTAAAATTAAAAATATAATATACATAAACTCAATTATATCATGTATGTTTTTTAGTGTCTCGCTATAGCCCGCACTCAGCAGAGTAAGCAGAGAGAATCTAGTTAGTGCTACGACACTCCGTTGTCCATTTTCCCTCAAATTCTGGAGACATTGCGGAGAGGCGGAACTCAACGCGTTTTGCCTTGGCACCAGAGCGAAGAAAATGGATATTATATAGTGGGGAACGGAGTGTGTTAACACTAGGTTCCCTCTGCCTACCCTGCTGTGTGCGGGATACAGCGTGAAGCTGATTTGATTTGATATATTTCACTTCCTCGAGTGGAAATCGAACCCACAATTTGTCGCGTTTACAGCCATACTTTGTGTCTCTGTACCACGACTTGCCTTACTTTATTTTTTTATATAAAAACTTCAATATTTTTCACCGAAGATATTTGAGCGTATTTTTATCCATATCGTCTATTAGCGTAATAAAACTTCATACATCGTGCCGCCGTCAAGGAATCCATCGAAACTTTTCATGAAATATGCACCCTAAAACAATTTTCGATCGAAGAATTTTTCGATTTCAATGAACATCTTATGTGTAGATCTGTTTATTTTGTTTTGGAGGTGTATTTACTTTTTCCTCCCAAAAATGCCAAATTCCGTTTCTTCACATTTACTTCAAAATTTGTTGTTATAGAATGGAGGCAAACAATTTTAGAAAATTATAAACGTAACGACTCTATTATTTACCTTTAGTATATCTTTTATATTTGTTTCTTTTTTCAGCTTCACACTGTATCCTGCATGTATCACGATAGGCAGAGGAAGCCGAGTGTTAAGGCACTTCGGTTACTATAATACTTTCCACCAAATTATGTAGGATTTGCGTGTTGAATGGTAACTCGACGCCGCATATATATTGAATATTTCATTTCCTTGAGTGGGGATCGAACCCACATCCTGTCGTGTTTGTAATCATATTATTGTCCCTTTGCGCCACAACTGCCCTCAAAATATTTTTTTTATAATGCAGTAAAATGAACGGTCTCAATATTTCAAAAATCTTTTAGAAATTAAAAAAAAAATTACAACGAAAAATAAAGGTAATTGCCAATTAAGGAAAAGGTTAATTTATTAATAGGTTCCTTTTGCGGTTACTTCCTTCCTCTATACTTCAATATAATTAAGTATTTAGGAAATATGTTGTAGAGCAATATAAATATGTACTATGTAGACAAATCTGCTACTGGTACACTAATTGCATTTTTAACCCCATTGCTGTAATAATTTATTATTAATTTTATTTTTTAATTATTCCAAGCCAGGGGTAGCTGAGCGACGTGATCAGGGGCTGGTTCCCCCAGCGTACGTATATAAAACTCTTTCAGTACAGAGTAACTGACAGATAGCGCACACATGAAATTACAGGATTTAGAAAGTAGAAATTTGGCATATGTAAGGGAGGACTAATAGGAGGTTTTCCGAAAACCCTTTAAACGAAAAAAACGATATCGCGAAAAAATGACATTATTTTACAGTTTTTAGTAAAGATAGTCGTGGCGCCAAGGCACAAGCGTGTGACAGTAAATGCGACAGATTGTGGGTTTGATTCCTAATCTAGGAAATGAAATGCTTAATGTATGAAAATATCTATTCGCTCTTCTCTTGCGGCAAAGAGCGGCGTTAAGTTTTGCCTCTCAACACGAAATGCCTCCAGAATTCGGCGAAAATTGGGAAAGGGAAGTATTTTAATGACAAAAGAGTGTTTTCACAAGATTCCCAAGTTCCTTCTGCCTAACGCTGAGCGTTAGCGTAGAGCTGAAAAAAAATACAGTTAATAGTTCACACACAGTACCTACCGTTTATAGCACACAAACGAAGGAGCGGGTGGGCATGTAGTCCAATATAATATTGACTAAGAATTCACTTACTTATGTAAGTAAATCTTTGGAGACACAAACTTCGAATATATATACGTTAGTAGATCGATTAAAATACAATGTTTAAGTGCTTGACTCGGTTTTAAAACAAATATTACAATACGAATATTAAATAGACCATAGTTAAATTTAGGAGAGAAAATGGAACCACTCGATGCCAACTGACCTGATTTCAAATCTCACTGTCCTCTACACACTATTCCGGACTGGATTTTATAGCGATAAGGAATTATAATTAATATTTGAATATGAATAGGTAGAGGCTGTGAGAGCGTGATATTCAAGTTATTTTTAATTACCAAAAAAAGTAGGGTAAAAAAAAATAATACTGTATGAAACATTAAAAGGAACTTAATATAAGTAATATATAGTTACTATTCTATTAATGCTATTAAAATTTTGTAATTATTTTAAAATACTCACGGTATCCCACACACAGCAGGGTAGGCAGAGGGAACCCAGTGTTAAGACCAACCGTTCCCCACATTCAGCTGAATCCTGGAGGCATTGAGTCGCAGAACTCAACGCCGCGCTTTGTCTCGACACCAGAGCGAAGAAATGGAAATATACATTTAAGTAAATATTTCATCTCTTCGAGTGGAGATCGAACCCACAACCAGTCGATTTTACAGTCACACTTTGTGCCTATGACTGGCCTCATTATTTTATTACTTTGTATAAAATTGAAACCTATGTCCATAGTCTACTATAAAACGTTTAGTTTACGAATCCACTGGGGCAGTGGGACGACAAAATCTGGCGCCAAGTGTGGGACCATATGCATATAAAATTTTGTGCTACCCGAATCGTGGGGTCTGACCTATGTCTTATAGTTCTTCAATTTTAGCTTCGCTTATTTGGTATGACAATGATATAATTGCACTTTTTTTAATAAAAAACGTCAAGTATATCAGTGTATGCACATATATTATATTATAATATTTAAAAACTTTGATTGCGTCTCTTGCAATATTTCAAAAAGCTAACGGCTCGATCTATTTGGATGAAATTTGGTGTGTCAAATATTAACACTTATTACTTTATGGGCAATGACAACATTTGCCGGGCCTGCTAGTGTATAGAATATATAGACTTTTCCAATCACTGATTTAAACTTCGTATTTTCATATTATCTTGCTCTTATATTTTTTTCAGCGTCACGCAGTATCCGTATATATGGTCGATAGAGGGAACCTATTGCTAAGATGCTATGTTCCCCACTCTCTGCCGAATTTTCAATCATAGAAGAACCTTTACTTAGCAAAATATTTTCTTTTATAAAATTTTCTCGCTTGACATCGTTGACGAAGGATTTTTTTAATTCTTCTACAATATGCAGACATCATGATTAAGCATTCCAAGGACCCTAGTAGCGTCCCTTCATAGTTCGAATGTCTTAAGCCGTTTCCCTTGTTCTTCACTCAGATCACCAAGATTTTCAGTGAAGTAGTCCAATTTTCTTTTCATATTATTTTAAGTTTAAATTTCAGTAGTACAAAAATATATTTGATAACTGTTTTTTAAAAACCAGAGCTGCTAAAGGAAAAATGAGGATGAATAGACTTGAAATCAGCAACCTCAAATAAATTAACAACAGTCATAAAATCCTATCCAATAAAAAACAGTATCATTTTATTTCCTTGTGTAATATATTCGTTAAATATTCACTGTGCTTACAAAGTAATCAAGTAACAAAATACATAACTTTTTAAATAAACCGAATAAAATATTGAAATATTTTACAGTACATTTATTCTCAAAAATATGAGTTGTATTTAGTAAGTGCGAGCATTGCATTTTTTATGTATGCAGAATATTTCTATCTTCATCGTATTTCATATTTTAATTGTATATCCTGGCTTGCCCTAAATGTTTAAAGTAAATTTCACTTTGAATATAGTGTATATTTATATGATATTTTTTTAATATTTTCGTTACTACTATGTTGCGATGTAACAACATCATAAATAAACCAAAAATAATTTGAAACCAATATGATCTGGACGGTACAGTTTATAACACCGGAAATCTTTATTATTTTTTTATTACAAGCATGAGTTTGTTTATATGTTTCTATGTATGTGTCTAACAATTTTTAAGCTAAAAACTGTAGATAATAACAAAATAAGCATTAGATATGTATGATATGTTGTGTATATACTCCTTAATAAGACGTTTCTAAACCATAAAATTTCGTCGGTTTAAACTACCAATAAGCATGCACGTTGTACAAGACTGGAATGAGTGGCGGTTTAAGAAATAAGGCCTATGTTCAGCCCTAGATGAAGATATCCTTCTCTCATCATTCTATTTGTGTAGAATATAATAAGTAAATGAAATAAATTCAATAATTTTTAATTTTTTAGGATAAAACGACCTAATTCCCCATAACCGTTGACACGTTTACCATTAATGTCGCGGAACGTCAGATGTTACACGACACGATAATATTTACAGCTATTAACTATACGTTAAGGGAAAATATTCCTTATTTCTATGTAGATAAATATTATTTTCTAAGCGTAACATATAAAGACTCGGTAAATTCGTGTAGGTTGACCAATTGTTTGTAATTTATTAAATATTTTACGTGATTTTGACATAGAATATTGATGTAGTTTCATCAATCAAACTTTTTGAATATTTATTTAACCGATGGACTTTAAATAGTGTAGCCCAATTTTATAAAATTGCTGTTTTACTTTATTGTAACTATTGGAGAGGCCAAATGAGGTTTCATGGGCGCAAAACGTGTGCGATTAGGAGTTACATTCACACTTGAAGAAATTAATTCTTTTTATGTTTTTAAATAATAACATTCAAAATATATAATAAGTGACTTTAATTATATTCGCGGCAGTCAAGATTGAAAAAAAAAGAATAATTGTTAGGACTTTGAATAAGTTCTAGCTGTTTTTTTAGAACATAGAAGAAGAAAACTGTCGAACTTGTAGAAGATTGAACGAACAATTAAGAATAGTTTTAAGTGAAACTCAAACTGTTATTCTTCAATTAGGCCCCACCTGCCTGAAAGTTGACATAATTATTTTCTCCAAAAAATGGTTTTTACTAAGAAAACTGTTTTGATTGGGCTTTTGAGAAAGAATAATAATGATTGGATATATTTTGATATATATTGATGAGATTCGTTTTAGTTTAATGTATTGATGATAGCGAATAAATATGTTTACATAAGCAAGTATTGTCTTTACTTGTTATAATCTTAATTTTAAAAAAATATATAGCGTATTCAACTAACGATATGAACGTTGGTTCAAATATTAATAATAACCGTAACATAATTTTCTTAAAGAGACGTTCGATTCCATCTTAATTTCTCTTTCTTTTACTTTGATGTTTCTTATATGCAAGTAATTTAAATATAAATAGATAAAAAAGTAAAAATTCATATATATTTCATAGGAAAATCAATACAAACTTATGTTCCTAGTCAATAACATTCAAAATTTACGCATACGCCCGCAAACTTAAGTTTGTCAACTTTTTTTTTACTTCCGATCAACGATAATGAAATTGGTGTAGAAGCCTCACTGGGCGAGACTGACTCGCACTTAACCTTTTTTTCAAATAAAACACAAAAAAATCTATTAATAACAATTTCCAAATCATAGTCACTCTACTAACGTGTAGGCATAATATGAACTTGAGAAATTTATGTGACAAGCGCAGTAACTGGCGGTGTTGCGAATTAATTACCGGGCCGGGGGTTGCGGTTAATTACGCACTGAGGGCGTCAGCGTCTGATACCTGAGCTCACCCTGACAGCGACATACAAGACGGAATACAAAAGTACTTACATATATCTAATCCCCTTAAATAACTAATGATATGGTTTGTGTGGATGTTGTGTTCATTTGTGATAGTGATATGATGATATATTGATACTTATGTGGAGTGGTTGGGGAGTATTTAACTGTATAGTGTACGGTTATAAATTTAATATTTAGTAATTTTTAGCTAGAATGATAAAATATGTTTATTATTCATGTTGTCTCTTTAGCTTCAAAAATAGGAAAATTATGTTTGTTTTTCAAATATTTCATAATTGAAACACATAAATTTAAATAAATTTATGTACTCGAGCTTACTTGCTCGTGTTTCTTGAGGACAATACTAAGGAGAATATGTACTAAAAATATAAGATATTATACTATTATAATATTTTTTTTTAACATTTTTAATGTGTTATTTTATACTTAGGCAAAAAAATATTTATTTATAAAAACGTAAAAAATTATAGGGGTTCCTTTTAGTCTGGTTTATCAATATCAAATGCGTTTGGTTATGCAACTACCTAAGCAACATAATATAAAATAAAATATTCGTTACAGTTATGTTCTAATTAAATTTTAATTCATATCATATAATAATTAAAAATAGTGATAAACAATAAAAAATAAAAGAATAGTGATTCCTAGTTCGAGGTTCCGGCTAAAAACTTAAGGAGTCCCGAGAGACACCTAGTGTTAAGAGAAAGAGGTAATTTGAAATTTAACCTGAATTTCCCCAGAGATACGTAAAGGAAACATGTGATATGGGAAATGTATTGTTACCTCGTAGATTTAAGTTTATGTTTACTTTCTTTGTCAGTTTTTAACTACGTGAAATTATTATTTTTAATGGTCGTCGCCAAAACCAAATATCCATGGTTCTAAGCTTCTCTGCATTTGGTGGGATCAGCACTACAGCTGCTTAAACCTAATGAAACTATCACGGGAACTCGCTATCGACTTCAGTTGATGCGTTTGAGTCGCGCTCTGAAAGAAAAGCGGCCATTATACGAGCAGAGACACGACAAAGTGAATTTATTACATGATAATGCTCGGCCACATGTGGCAAAACCAGTCAAAATTTACCTGGAAACACTTCAATGGGAAGTTCTACCCCACCCGCCGTATTCACCGGACATAGCCCCCTCCGATTACCACTTGTTTCGGTCGATGGCGCACGGTTTAAGCGAGCAGCGCTTCCATTCTTTTGAAGAAGCCGAAAAATGGCTTGATTCCTGGATTGCCTCGAAAGATGAGTCGTTTTTCCGACGGGGGATTCAATTGCTACCAGAGAGATGGGAGAAAGTGGTCTCTAATGATGGACAATACTTTGAGTAATGTCATTGTAAGCATTATATTTTAAATTAATTAAAAAAAAACAGCGATAACTTACCTAGTATATTCAGTTTTTTTTAACAGTACAAATACATTTTATTACAATATTTTTTTTCAAAGATACCTGATAATATACGAGTATTATAAGCGCGTCATCCTGTAACTGATTCCTCGAACACCTTTAAAATATATTTTAATATAATTTTTTTTTAAATATAATTTGACTCGTGATGTGTCTAGTGGCTAGAATCTTTTATCGTTGTAATCGTGAAAAGCCCAAAATCTTTTAGAGATTCAGAGGTAACAGTGTTAAGAAAGTTATTTGTAATACGTGAGTTTTAAATAATGCCATCAAAAGGTTTCGTTCTAATAAGATATTTGCCATCAGAAGTTTATTTCAATAGCTGAAACTCGACAATATATACTTAATCATAATTCGTATAATAGCTTTTCCGAAGAATCTTCCTTCCACTATAAGGCTATCTTCAGGTGGTGGCGGCTTACGCGCGGCATTTTAGTGTATACATTCAGTGAGAATGCACGTGGAGGAGGCTATTTGCTTGTGGGTTCTATACCACAAAGTGCGACCTCGTCATCGAAAGCAAAGACGATACTGGCTTCACCCTATTTTGAGTCAGACTTTCTTTAAACCGTTTGTGGCACACTAAGATTACACGAAGATCGGCTTTTCTGATCGGCAAGTAGTTTAGGATGTTCATTGCATTGAAAAGGATTTGTAAACTATAGATGGTGCTATAAGATATTGTATATCACCAAAAAAACTGATAGTAATATTACAGTTCAATTGCGTCAAATAGTAAATCAATAAATATCTCGTCCTCCATTTCCGTATCTCGTATCTTAAAATGCACGTCGCGGTGACGCGCGGTACAAGATATTGCGCGCGGTGACGCGCGGTACAAGATATTGCGCGCGGTGCATGACGGTGCGTGCGATGACGCGCGTTCATGTACATTGATTTGTTACAATCTCAAACCACTCGCCGAGCCAACCGCACGTCGCCGCACGTTCGTCTGAACTTAGGCTAACTGTCCAGTATCGTTACTTAACGCCTTCCTTTCCTCGCTCCCTTTGCCTCTACAGCGTGAATTCCTACCAGACTGCGGCTGCTACAGTCTTTGTTAAACCCTCTGGGACGCTTGTGAAGAAAGATCACATCTTTCTGAAGATACATGTCACACTTATTCACACTCGGCAGGCACAGTCAGTCATTTTCCTACATTAAAACAAGTCACTACTACATTCACCAGGGTTCCAGGACATAAAATAGCACCACACACCACAATATGATGAGTATCATATATCGAGTTAAACAACAACTGTAGAAACCCTTATATAGATACAGGGTGGAAGTGTCATCACCACTTTAAATGAAACCACAGTTTTAACTACTCTATAAAAGCCTAATACAATTAAAAAATCCCAAAAATGAAAAAGTGATTTTTTTAAACAAAATAAATAATAAAATTATTGTTGTAATCCTATCAAAGGGAAACCGCCGCATACGCCTCATTCCGAATAAGAGTCAGAGTCGAATATTGGCGGTAAAGTTCAAAGTTGATTAAACTTTAGTAGTATTTTTGTAGTAATATGTGTTTACGTTATTGGTATCTATGCGTAACTGCGTCACACAAAATACAGGTATGGATAAACATCGTGAAATGAAAAAAAATCCTACGTCTAAACTGTGGAGATATCTTGATTAATTTCTTTTGGTATGAGTTTAAGCATAGAAAAATACAGTCGATTTGATAACCTCCTTTTCTTACAGAAGTCGGTTAAAAAGGCACAGACGATTAAAGTAAGCGGCGTAAAACAACTCACAGATTTAAAAAAAATAAAAATAATAATAATATTAGGACCTTGAATAAGTTCTCGCTTTTTTTGTTTATAAAAAATAATTTAAAATATAATGCTTACAATGACATTACTCAAAGTAATGTCCATCATTAGAGACCACTTTCTCCTATCTCTCTGGTAGCATATATGTAGTTGACACTGTAGTAAACACTATTCTACTATACTACACTATAATTTGAGGTTACATATAGTACTACTTTGGCGATTCATTACCGTACGAAATTCCATGCACAGAGTGCCGCAACGCCATCTTTCATAAAACAAAGAGAACTTATTCAATGTCCTAAAATGCTTTTTTTATTTAATCAAAACATATGAGACATCATGAGCAGCAGCAAAAAGTAATACATACTATATGAAAATAGAACTAATATAATCACTATAAAATCCATGACTTACGACCTGATGTAGCCCACTTTAATATATGTACGACACGCACGTCAGTATTATAATCAAAATATGAAATATACCACACATGAGATCTAGGCCATGTTTATTGTTAATTTTATTGCTGTGTCACGTTTACGTTTTTACAAATTATGGCTGTAGCTTTAAAGTGAAATTTGAAGTACCTTTTTTCTGTTAATTTGTTGGCGCAAGGGCACAAGCGTGCGACTGTATACACAACAGAGTGTAGGTTAGATTCCCACTCGAGTAAATGAAATATTTAATATTCTCTTTATTGTCTTATTACCAAAGCGAGGTAAATGAAAATAATTCATTCCTCCGAGTTGGAATTGAACTCATAAACGTAACGTTTACATTCAGATGTCGTACCGCTGCGCCACGATAGCCTCATTTATTGCTAGTAATCATTTAATTGTTATCTCCTATCCTTAAGAAAGTACTGGAATATGTAGTTTTTATCACTCATTCAAATTCTAATACAAATTTTACAGTTATTTTCACATGTTCTATTTTATTGACTAATATAATTTTTAGAGTTCTGACCTTTAAAAGAAAACTTTTGTGCCCCGTCTGTGTACTGTCGATAGGATGGTTGTAGGATCGATCCGAATTCGGGGAAATGATTTATTTTCCTTGCTCTGGTAGATTAAGTGCGGCATGGACTTTCGCAATTGTTTCTTCGCTCTAGCACCAAGGCAAAAGCCCGACGTTGAGGTCCAAGGTGAAGTCCACTCAACACGAAATGACTCGAAAAATTAGAAAGTAAAGCGGAAAGTGTGGAACGGAGGGTCTTAATACTAGATTTCTCTGCCTACCCTGCTATGTACGGGATACAGCGTGAAGCTATACAATTATGATATTTATGTTTGTAGTATATATTTCATACAAACAATTCTGGACCATGTTTAGATAGGAGAGAATCCACAAGTAACTGTTGTTTCTCCAGTAAAACGACCAGAACAAAACAGAAAACACAGGTAAAGCTCAAAACTAATAACAATAAAAACTAAATCAGGGCCAATTTTATAAATTTCTAATATATTTATGTATGTTTTGAAATACATACATATTTTTTTTTCTTTACGCTATATCCTGGACATAGCAGAGTAAGTAATGGGAACCTGATAACCTAGTATGACCTAGTATGACCCACTCCGTTCCCATTAAAACACTTCCGTTCTCCACTTTACACCGAATACTATTTTCGAGACATTGCGTGTTAAATGACGGACTTCACTAGAGCGATGAAATGAAACTATTAAGTATTTTATTCCCCAGAGTGAGAAATCGAACCCACAACCTTCGTGTTTATAGTCACATGCCCCTCGATGGCCGCAGACATACATACTTAAATCGAATAATCGAGTTTCAATCAAATAGAATTATATTTTTAAAAAATAAATAAATCTATATCTAATAGTGGGGAACGGAGTGTCTTAACACGAGGTTCCCTCTGCCTACCCTGCTGTGTGCGGGATACAGCGTGAAGCTGATTATATTTTTTATTGTTATAATATCTTTTTTTGTTATAAATTCGTTTCTAACGTTTTTTTCCTCTTCTTTTCTAATTGTACTTAAATTTTTTACCGCTGTTTGACACTCATCCACTACCTCTGACTACTTGGAAGAGATTCCTTTTAGAGGTAACCTCACTTTTGTCAACTAAGATTTTTATTTACAATTTCTGACATATATAATATTATGTACAAGGGAAAAAACATAAATAACTGAACATATAACTAACATAAATATATTGTTTTAATAAAAACACATTTTTACTTTGTCTCTAGAAACAATTAAAAAACAAAAGAAGATATTGTACAATATAATAAATAATTTTCATACACAAATATTCTTAAAATACATAAATAGTAATTCAAACGTATGAAATAATAACTAGAGTTAATGTTAAAATAACAAAAGCTTCCTAAACTCATGTAACTGAAATTAAATACCGCTATTTGTGCTGTAGGCAATGTTTATTTTAGTTTGAATTTCTATAAACATGATTGTTAATTAAATGGTTATATTGTGTTTACGTTTTCTATTCTTGGTGAGGAATAAAACTTAAAAAAATATAAAGAAAACCAGTCAAATTCGAATTGATCTCGAGTATTTCGTTTCAGTTTCAGGATTATAGGTTATATATTAATTACAGTAAGTAGAACTTATAAAAGTTGCGATTTTTTTTGCATTTGTACTAAGTAAGCTCTCACTTGCCAAATTTCATGATTTTATGTCCATGAGAAGTGCCTCTACGTTTTGATTACGCGGCAAATTTCTATAAAAAATACAGGAAAAATGATGCATAAGCGCTCATACGTTTTGATTGCTTTGATTAAGGATCTTATTTTTTTCTGTGCTTCAAGGAACTGTAGATCTGGTGGATATTTATATGAATTTCACGCAATTTTGATATACATGATGATAACAGATGGACAGACAAGCATACAGATAGACGGGCAACAGTGTGTTCTTATAAAGGTTCTGGTTTTTTCGGTTCACTATTAATTTGCTATATAAAAAGTTTCAACATAAAAACATACAGTACAACGCTTAAAAAACACGATTATAGCGACTATTTTAAAAATTACTGTATTAAAATTTTGGGTTTTGATTTTTGCTATACCAAAAAATCTTTAACAACAACTTTTTATTAAGGTTAAATAACTTTGAACTTTGCCGCTAATACCTACGACTCGATTTCGGAATGAAGCGTATGCTGCGGTTTCCCTTTGATAGGTTTATGTGTGCGTGCGTCGTTCTTGACAAACGGCGTTTTATTTTAAGACGGTAATTTTATTATTTATTTTGTTTGAAAAAATCTCTTTTTCATTTTTGGGATTTTTTTTAATTGTATTAGGCTTTTATAGAGTAATTAAAACTATGAGTTCATTTAAAGTGGTGCTGACACTTTCACTCTGTATATGCTTGTTACCTTGTGACTTTTGACTGGATGAACCGATTTCGAGTCCTATTTTTATTTGGTCTATTTGTGAGAACGGTAACCATGAGAAAATCACATATTTAAGTTAAAATATTATTAAGTGTGTGCATGATAAATGGACGAATAACTCAATATCCAAAAAAACCCATTTCGATGATTATTTTTTTATTGGAAAAGGTACACTTCAAGAGTAGTTTGAAGAGTTTGGTTTAAATTCTGATTATGGGATCTGCTTAAAAGTGAAGAAGTTGAGTTAGTTTTTGGTAAAAATTATAATTTACCGTAATTTACCTCAAAGGCTTCACTGTACACTATGTTACCAACGATATTTGTAGGTGACTACAAAATATATTGATTTCCTGGAGATTCTACTCGAGAAAGATATTTTTTGTGCAGATTGGCATTTTTAAATGCGTAAAATCTTTTGGCTGCAGTATCTTATTTTAATAATTCAAAAAGTCAACTGCAGGTGTTGAAACAGCATCGAATACGAATTTGTTTACTTAAACCTAAAATAAAAGTATGGATAACATGGTCTGATTATGGTTGACATTTATATATAATATTAAGCTGCAAGAAAGTAGTTGTATTGTCAAAACCACATTGGTGTGATATATGGTGTCGTAAAGTTTTTTGTAGATATGGATATGTTCCTTAATTTTGTAAAATATTTTTTTAGTCCTTCAATAGTTTCTGCAGCGCATGCGATGAAAGACATTTTATTCCAACCTTTTATTCCTACAGTTACATTATTATAGTTTTAGTAGGGATGCCTAAAATTTATTAATATTATATATAGCTTATGTTAGTCAATTATAATGTAGCATTCTAATGGTGAAAGAATTTTTGAAATCTGCTCGATAGTTTTTACAAAAATCCTTTTTACTAATAGTATATATTAATAATTCCGTACAATGTAATCTAATTCGTCATCCCTTCTTACATAATTCGTTTTATCTCACAATGAGCACTCGTGTATAATAGCTTAATAGAAGCTCTGAAGGGACATAAATTACTGGCTATTCAAACGGCGCTTATTAGCCGCGAGGGTCTCTCATTCAATCACACTAAGATTTCCAACTATTAGCCGGGTTTATCGTTTTGCTTCATGTTATTAGGTTTCGTATGTATGAGTGTATGTTATTTTCATTTGTCATTATGTTATTATTTATTTGGGACATGTGTTTGGGGTTAAAATTTTTGAGTTAATTCGTAGCGCAGGAGCACAAGCATGCGTGTGAACGCGACAGTTTGTAAGCTTAATTCCCACTCGAGGAAATTGGTTGCGAAGCAAAGTGCATGAGGTTCGTCACATAACACGCAATGCATCCAAAATTCGGCAGAAAGTGGAGATCGAAATTGTTTTAATAGGAAAGGAGTGACTTAATACTAGGCTCCCAGGTCGCCTCTGCCTCTTTTGGTATGTGCGGGATACAGCGTGAAGCTATAAATATATATCTTAAATTGTGGGAATTAAATCTCTCAACACTGGGTTTCGTTTGCCGACTCTGCTATGCGTTAAACTTTTTTTTATACAAGAATCAGGGTCATTGTTTAAGGGCTAATGTCACGCGTCACAAAAATTCACGTAAAACCATAGTACTTTTAGTAACTTAACTATTACTTTGGCCAGAATGTTGTGACATAAACTAAATTTTGTATATAAACTTTATGATGACTTAAAACAAATGGCTGTGACATTGTGTGACATGATGACTTAAAGTAATCTATACTAATATAATATAGCGGAAGAATTTGTTTGTTGAAACTCTAAGATCTCTGGATCTACTGTTCCGATTTACTTTTTTTTTGTTTTGGGATGAAAGCAACATTCCTCAGGTGTGCGTAAGTCTTAAATAACGAAATAACAATAATAATAAAACCATCGAACTGCTTTAAGCGCGTGCGCTGCAAAAATAGCTACATACATATGTGTCAGTACATTGTCCTAAAAAAGCGTCTGCGACACCGACCTCCTATAAATAAATCACAATAAGGCATTGCAAGGTGATATTTCTTCGTATTTTATTTGACAAAGATATTGAAACGTACGAAAGAAAGTTAAAAAGAAAGAAAGTGAAATGTCAGCTTTTATAGTGTGTAATTTGGACGTACACTTTTTCAGAAAATGTAAATTTAAAATAATTTAACGCTCTGTTTACGGCTGCAGGCTCGAGTCCAGCGGAGGCGCCTTTGCCGCCGCTGACGTTCTATCAAGCAGCCACGTAGTGCTTCCACCATCTAAAAATTATGAAAACAAGTTGTTCATGATTGAATGTATGTATTATACTAATGTATTAATCTGTTGACGAATGCACCATATTAAGTGTTATAGGTGGTATGCAGACGAAGCCGCGAGTGGCCCGCTAGTATAAAATAAAAATAATGAATATACTGATAAAGTAGAATCGTTAGCTATTTTTTTTTTGCCTTTCAGTTTTTGGCATAATCGTATAGATAGATCTAGATTTTAATTTGAATTGTGATAATACTCAAACGCTAAATTCGATTAAGCAATTTAATGGAAACAGGAGTTCAAGCATAGAGCTGGAGCCGAAGGCCCTTGAACACACTTATGCAACGAAGCATGTCCCAGGAAGTACTCTAAGCTTCTCATCCTACTGCATATATGATGTGCAGTTCATTTATTAAAATCATTTATATTGTTGGAGAATTGAGATATTTTATGCTTTTTTTCGCAAAATATATTTTTAGATTATACTATTTGAGCTTATATGTATTTCTATTTTTTCAGCTTCAAGCTATATTTCGCATGCAGCTGGGTAAACAGAAGAAGCCGAATTCTAAAGGCAGTTCTCAGTGGCGGTTATCAAAGCGATGAAATAAAAATATTAAATATTTCATTTTCTCAAGAAGGAATCGAACCCACAACCTGCTGCGTTCACAGTCGCACTTTTGTCACACTGTGCCCCCGAGTCACAGCTGGCCTCAATTTTTATAAATAATAAATTGTACATTTAAAAAAATACACTGAATTATAACTTTATATAGCCAAGAACACAAATAACGACGTCGCTGTAGGAAATATGAACATTTCTACATATTAATATTATTATTTCAAAAATATTTTCTGGCAAATAAAATAAATAATTACGACTTTCATCTAGTTTTGGCAAAGTAAGCTTCGTATTTACATGTTTATCTTTATTAAATAGAAATATGAAACATCCCTTTTAATTTTTCTTATTTTTTTTTAATTAAACTCTTTAACCAGACCAGACTCAGGTGGCGTCCATCTGTGAGCTGATATAATTATTATATCAAGTTACTACCAACGAATTTTACTTGCATCGCGTACTGCTCTCGATTATTGTAGAATGAGCTGACTATATCTTACTCTATGGCAGTGATTCTCAACCTTTTTTTTGTTGCGGCACATATTTAACGATTTCAAAATTTGGCGGCACACAAAAAAATGTAAAAATAAATATATAATTTAATAATATTAACATTATTATATATTTGCAATATTCGGCGGCACACTTTTGAAATTTGGCGGCACACAAAAGTGCCGCGGCAGTGGTTGAGAATCACTGCTCTATGGTGTGGTTTAAGATTTCATATGTTTTATGAAAGTTTCGAATCGTCTTCTCCATTGAAATTAGGATGTTTTCGTATTTCAAAAGCTCGCGGATCATTCCAAGAGTATACCAGTTTTTTTTAGCAATGATATGGGTTTTAACAAATCTGATATAGTGATATAGTGGGTTGTCGGCTGTATGCTCAAACACAACTGTCTTTGATACATGATCATTCTTAAGATAAGAGATATGTTTCTTCACCCTAATACGACTGTTTGACCAATGAGCCTCAGTCACAATATATTTTGTCCCCGCCAGCACACTGCAAACTAACATTACTTTCCTTTTCCCAAGAATTGCTTAATTTCTTATTAGGCTCGAATAAGGTTTTTATGGAAGGTCTTCTTAAGATGTTGCCAATTTTATCTGTGACCCTTTCATATATCGGAGAAGTGTTTCTACTGTTATTGCCTTGTTGCTTTTCTAACAACGCTGGTGGGGAACTGGCAGCTTGTTCTAATGAAGGGCATTCTTGACAGGTCAAGGACCTCGTCTCCTAGTTGTTCAGCATCACAAAGGTGATGAGTTGTGTAGATGGTGATAAAATTCACTATTGAGGTGTCTATTGATGTGCATGGATTTCCTACATACTGTTGGCTCAATGTAGCATTAGGATTTTTTATGATAAAAACATCAAGGAATGCTAATGAATTATTTCCAAGTAATTCTTTTGTGAATTGAATCTTCTCCTCCATGTAAAAATATACTATTACCGGAGTCTATCTACTATATAATACAGGCGCGCCATAGCAATGTCATCTATTTATAATAAAATTCTTAATTGAACACTAGATATGCAGATGTACAAACACAGACAGCGTTTTAAGAGTTTTATAGGCATATTGTTATGCTTTAGCTTCTACTTATTTAGAATACTTATTTAGTGGAATAAAACTAAATGTGGAATAACACTTTAAAAAATATTAAAAAAAAAGCTCTAGCTGACAGGCCTTAATGGGTATATTTTTTATTTAATTTGACGTATGCACAGAAAGGTATATATAGAGATAATCTATCTAATCTCCGCCTTTTTGACTTACAAAATTAATAGATGTGTGTAAGTACATAGTATATTCTAATATAATTAATGTAAACAAATATCTAATGTAATTAATATATACCAATGTATACCTACATACATATACATATTACATTAAAATAGTATACATTTGTTTCACTTGCTCTCTTGCTCTGCTATCACACTGTTTGTAAAACTTAAATCGAATACACAAAGTTGCTAAGGATAAGTTTTAACTACTTCTTTATGTTTTCTCAGTTTACCACGCAATTTAAAAGAAATACTCTTAAACAAGATTCTAGGAATAAAAAATACGACGAACACAGATACGTAACTCCAAATACAAACAAGTTTAACTAAAAACTCATTACAATATAGAAACTAAGATTGGATTGCCATAATCGACCAATGATTATAGCTCGAAATTTCATTAAAAATGCTATTATATTTATTCTGCTATTATATAAAGTATTTTTCCAGAACCTATTTTGAAGTCGGCGCTAGTAAAATCATTTCAAATTTGGTTATTTTGATAGAGGAACTCGGACAGTGGAAGCGAGCATTAAACCGTATTTTTTAAGTGGTCCTTAAACAATACATTTGGGTTACGGGTCCCAGGCTCAGCTAAGGTCCTCATTCTGTAACGCGATAGGCATTAGGACGAAATGCTAAGTAGTTTCTTCAAAAATTTATTTTTATTCTTTAGCTTTTATTTTCCGAAATTACTACAAAGACTTGAAGTAGCATAACCATTTTCTTACATATGGCAAGGCGGCATAGCTCTTGTTTAAGCGCAAAATCATGACATAGAGGACTGTTGTAATATATTTAGTACTTACAGTAAGATATAGGAATGAATATAAATACTGTTCTTAGTACTCTAATGTCAAATTAGAAAAGTAATTTAAATTTAAAAACGATAACGATTTCAAATACCGATCAATTATTATATAATTATCTATATTTTTTGTTACTATCAGACATGTTTAAATTATTAACGACTGAATTCAACTTGATGTTACTTGGACTGTTCTCTAAATTGAAATATATCACAACTAAATTAAAAATAATAATCATTACACTACATTTATGTAATTTACGACCCGCTCTTCGAAGCCTAAAAAAATACCATGTAATCAAATTCTAACAATATCACATACATACATAATAAGTATATCAACTTTAAACATATTTTTTTGAAGTCAGTTAAGTTAAAAGAAATAAAATATCATAAACAGACCAGTATACATGCGGCCTAGACAGGAAATTCCTCAACGCAATCACAAACGCACATGTCACCTTCACTGATTGTACAAGTTAAATCGAATACCCAACTCGCCTACGGATAACTAAAAAATCCCTTCGAGCAAAGTTTTGTGTACTTTCGGTAATAACAAAACTAATGTGATCAATTATTTACTTTGTTAGAATGGGTAACTTTCCTTATTTCCTTCTAACGTAAAAAACAAGAGGTTTTTTGTTATTATTAATTTATTTTGGATGAAATCATTTGTTTATTTGAGTTTAGAGCTTGTCTATAGTTCTTTTGTTTTTCTAGCTTCACCTTGTATCCTGCATACAGTAGGATAGGCAAAGGGATCCTTGTGTTAGACATTCCGTTCCCCACAGTCGTGGCGCAGGCGCACAAAGTGTGACTGGAAAAGCGACTGGTTGTGGGCTCGATCCCCACTCGAGGATAATTTTGGAGGCATTGCGTGTTGAGTGGCGGAACTCCATTTTTAAATCTGTTAAATAAAAACTTAATGAAATATTTGAATACTGAAAGCATTTCCATTTTTTCACATCGCAATAGATTTTCCAGGCAACTTCCGTAATTCTGGCAGAAAGTCAGTTCAATTCAGCTCTTTAATTACGGCGTTTCGAGTGTGAATTGGGAGAAAGTCGTAACTGATTATTTGGATACTAGGTTCCTTCTTTATGGGTATACAGATCCAGTGCCCGGTGGCAAAAGGGGCTGGCACACAGGCGTGTTTATAAATACGACGGTTCCCACAATCGTATTTATAAACACGCCTTTCGATTCCCACACAGGAAATGAAATATTTAGTATTTTCATTTCCCTGCTCTTGAGTTCCGCCTCTGACTACGCAACACCTCAAGAATTCAACAGAAACTGGGGAATCGAAGTGTATCAATATGAATAGAGTGTCTTAACACTAGGTTCCCATGTTCCTACCCTACTATGTTCAGGATACAGCGTGAAGTTAAGTGATCAATTTATGAAAAACATACACTATTAATATTTCAGAAAGATAATATTCAGAGTAATTTCAACAACACATAAGCCAATAAAGTAGTTTTTCTAATATGGATAGCCGAAGATTTATTTCATTATAACCCGCGTGTATCTGACAATGTTCCTTGTCCTTATTTCCAATAAGCCACACAATAGGCGCAACGATATATTACTATGACTTATAATTTATTGAGAAGACTGATTAAATATCAAGCTTATGAAATACCAAATTAGAGGCCAGACGTGGCTGTAAACGAGACAGGTTGTAAGTTCGATTCTTACCCGAGGAAATGAAATATTTTATATTTCCATTTTTTCGCTCGGGAAATTCCCGTTCCGCCGCGTAACAAGCAATGACAGAAATCGGCGGGAAGTGGGGTGTGGAGTGTCTTTACCAATTCCAGTAGGATTTGAACCCACTTCTAAGAAATAAAATAAATCAGCTTCACGCTGTATCCCGCACACAGCAGGATAGGCAGAGGAAACCTAGTGTCATAAGACACCCCGTTCCCCACTTTCTGCCAAATTCTGGAGGCATTGCGTGTTGGGTGGCAGAACTCAACGCCGCGCTTAACCTCGACACCAGAGCGAAGAAATGGAAATATAAATTTAAGTAAATATTTCATCTCCTCGAGTGGGGATCGAACCCACAACCAGTCGGTTTTACAGTCACACTTTGTGCCACTGCGCCACGACAGGCCTCTTCCATCCACTTCTATTGTATTTATTTATCCCAACATGCATATATTACTTATTAGCTCAATTTATTATTTTTAAGCTATGACCTAAAACTAAAATGGAATATTGAATTTGATATTTTTTCATATAAAGTTTGACATTTTGTTTCATCGCCCGGGGATTACAATTTCAAATTAGTAGAACAGAGATTAGGTCAATTTGTCCCTTTTCACTTTTATGTGCCACTTGAACTTTTACATCCCTGACGCTTTATTTCTGAGGCTTATTACTATTACTTTTTTGGACTTTAGGTTATTTCAAACACAGTAGGAAAGGCAAAAGGAACCTGGGAACCTAGTGTTAAGAGACTCCATTCCTATTAAGAGTAGCGATTTAGTTGAGTAACGGAATTATTATTACTAGGTACTTAATGAAAAAAGTAACTACATTCTTGTAAATATTCAATTTCACGCTATATCTCGCATATAGCAGTGTAAGCAGAGTAATCTAGTATTCAGACATTCCGTTCCTCAATTTTTGAAACATTTCGAGTTAAGTAGCGGAACGCAACGTCGCTCTATGTCAGCAATGATTTTTTTTTTTTTTTTGGAAAAGACAAGGCAAACGAGCGATAGGGTCACCTGATGGTAAGTGATTACCGCCGCCCACGACCCCGTGCAACACCAGAGGAACTGCAGGAGCGTTGCCTGCCTTTAAGGTGGGTTGGGCGCCGGAGCCCGGCATTACCTGATGCGAAACGCAGTGGCATAAACCCACTACTTAACGCCGGTTTTTAATGCCGGGGGTGGTAATGGTCCGGTCGAGTCTGCCCATGCGGATTGTCATTGTTGGCGACGTGACTCTACCACAAGTACTTTAGTCGCCTCTTACTACACCACCAGTACCAGGATGATCCTATTCTAGGCCGGGATCACACGGCACAAATATTTATTTCCCTGAGTGAAAATCAAACCCACAACCGTTGTACTTACAACCATACAATGTTTCGCGGTATCACGACGGTTTCGTCAAATTTTAATTTTATTTTCACTTTTCAACCACTGCCACTTAGTATATATTATGTGTGTTGGACACATAATATATATTAAGTGGCAGAATCCAATTTCGCACTTCGTCTACTTAGAGACGTGTTGAAAGGATATCGATAAAATACTAAAAATTAGAGATAATATCTCTAAAACACTGAAAAAGTGAAAAAGGGGTGAAAGAAAAAGTAGGTAGGTGACTTTGAAATTATTATAGCCAAATTGATTCAACTCGAGACACTATGTGAAATTTGAATAAAAAAAAAATATAATATATATTTGTGTGTATGAAGTCTCTACAGTCAAACTCTACAGTGTACATGAGTATATGAGAGAGGACGTCTATTTTGGGCTTATGTATGTTTGCGTGCGTGTGGGTGTGCTTATATAATATCTTCTACATCAAATAATAGAAATCAATCAAACAAAAGGCCAGTCGTGGTGGAAAATCGACTGGTTGTGGGTTCGATTCCCACTCGAGAAGATGAAATATTTATTTACATTTATGTTTCCATTCCTTCACTCTGGTATCGAGACAAAGCGCGGCGTTGAGTTCCGCCACTCAACACGCAATGCCTCTAGAACTTGGCGGAAAGTGGGGAACGAAGTGTCTTAACACTAGGTTCCCTCTACTACCCCGCTGTGTGTAGGATACAGCGTGAAGGTGATTATTATTATTATTATTATTATTAATCAAACAAAGTTCATACAAAAAATAATTCAAAATAATCTACAAATATAAATAAGAGTTCCGTATTCGCGTTGGCGATGGCTAATAGAATAACAGATGAAATCAGCATTGTCAGGCGCACGCTCATATCTTAATGAAGGGAAGTAAATAAGGCTTCGTGACATGCATGTTATTTATTATCTAGAAGCCTATTCTACGCCTGCGAGGTGGTTCTACTATTAAGATAAGTCTCGTCATTTTTGATTTATCGAAATACAGCACGCCGGCGAGACGTATGTTTAGGCTTTGTGTATTTTTTAACTAGGCTTGTTTTTCGTATATTTTATGCCAATTTTCGGCGTAGTTTTAGGTAAAATAGGTCAAGACTTAAAGATTATATAAAGACGGCACTATTGCAGTTTAAAATAAGGAAGATATAATAATTCTTTGAAGGATTCAGGTTCCGAAATTGATGATAAGCAGATTATCTACGACGTTCAAAGCGAAGACGAAAATAATTGTATGATTAAAAACATTTTGTCTGTACAAGAATCTGGTCCCTCTGAAACTGACCTGGTGCTTTATGCAAAAACCATTCACCATCGACCACCATCTACGCTAATGCTAACGCTGACTATGTTTCAACACCTGCCAACTCGGGGCGAATTTATCGTGTTTGTGGTAATATCTTCGAGGTAAGAATGAACTTATTTGGTCGACTGTTGAAGCCCAAAAATTTTAGAGAAGTGCAGTTATGAATATAGATCGCACCGCTGAACGTCCAGCTAGCATGTGCAAAAACATTTTGAACCTGAAAAAAAATTTTTATTCAGCAGATGAAATTTTATCTCAAATTGTGAAATGGATAAATGTTAAAATATAAGCCAAATTATAGTAAAACCTACTGATTGAAGTAATGAAAACTGAAAAGAAAATCTTTACCAAAAAAACGCAAAAATACTGGGTCTCTTGCTCCTATAAAAAAAGGAGAACATCAAAATTAGTATGTTATAAAATTCTGTGTGTGTGGCAAGCACAAGGTTGATATGTGTCTGGATTGCTCTTAAAGACGAGCAAATGATCTTCTCTTTAAAGTCTGATTAATTTTAATATTTACTCTATTATTATAATAACTATTTAACGTTAAAAACAAAAAGATTTTTAAAAAGAATATATTTTAGTTGATTTCGAAGAAATCATTTTTTTTTTCTCCTATTTATGCATATTGTTTTTTTTTGTTCTAATCAGTAAACTGTGATTATAGCTAATTCAGAATAGTGTTGTTTTATCGTTAGTTTACATCCTTAATTTAAATTTCCACTAAATAATGTTTTTACAAAAAACCTACTTTTACATACAGAATGTAATTTATGTGTCTACGCCTCTGAGACATATAATAAGGCTTTGTGTAAGTTTAAGATAGGTTAAGCTTCTAGGGTAAAATGTTGTCATGTCATATAAGGACGTATATTTTTGAAGGTGTTACTGAAATATTAACTACCTTTTTTCAATATATGCGAGATACAGCATCCCGCATATACCAGATTAGTCAGAGGTAAACTAGTTTTGAGACTTCATTCCACATTTTCTGCCGAATTCTGAAGGCAATGCGTGATGAGTAACGGAACTCAACGCCGAGCTTTGTCTTGGTGTCAGAATGAAGAAATTATAATATTAATAAATAATATACTTTTTTAGAAACACAATAAAAATTGAACGAAGCAGGATATTATAATAATTAATATTTTTCTAAAAAAAATATTTTTTTTTCTAAGTGTGGAATAACACTTTAAGTTTAAAAATAATTAATAAATAATAGTTCATTCCACCGGGTGGGGATCCAACTCACAACCAACGCGTTACAGTCACATACTTATGACTCTGCGTCACATACTTGTGACTCTGCGTCTCATCCTATTAACTATTTTAATCGTATCTTTTTTTTTCTTGAATTATTTTTTATATGTAATGGTGTGTGCTTTACACTTTCCACCCATTTCAGTGACATTAGGTGGCAACACTACGCTGTGACTAACCAAAACGAGGAAATGTAAATATTTTAATTATACTATCAATGTATTTATGCAATATATACATACATATAGCAGAATCTTAAAAAAATACACATACAATAATACTAATATAAAAATTCCCATTTTTGCTCTGGCAAGCCACTCAAAACATAAGTGTGAAGCTGACAACACGATATCAGTTTGTAATTTAAAAATATATGAAATTCACATTTAGCACCCACCATGTCCAGTTTCTAAGGAATTAAACATAATATTATTATCGTCGAATTTCATCTGTCAATTAAACAAAATTTTATATGTGCTTAAAGGTAAAAATAGTTACGGCGCAACAGTTATGGTAACAGTTGTGGCGCATGGGCACAAGCGTGTGACTATAAACGCGACAGATTGTGGGCTCGATTTCCACTCGAGGAAATAAAATATTCAATATTTTATATTTTTCGCTCTGGTATTGAGGCAAGGCAATTGAGTTCCGCCAATCAAAACGCAATGTTTCTGGAATTGATAGAATCTAAGGAGCGTCTTAATACTAGGCTTCCTCTGGCTACTCTGCTACGTGCGGGATACAGCGTGAAGCTGACACAAAATAGAACTAAATAACTTAAATTAAATATTCTTACCAGTTTGTAGGCATCATCAATTTGGCATCTTTCTTTTAGCGTAGTACCGGCGGCGGCTTTGGACTGTCAGACTCAGCCTTAAGACTAAAGAGCAATTAGGTCTTGTGCTATTAAGACCGTTTACCTAATATTAATAACTTAAATTACTTTTTAAATATTATGTAATATCACAAGGTTTTGAGTTCCAGTTTCCAGGCGGAAAGAGGAGAATAGAAGTCATTTAATGGAAACGGAGTGTCTTAATATTAGGTTCCCAGGTTCCTTATACCTAGCGTGCTAAGTGCAGGAATGCAGCTAAACAAAAATAACAATCGAATTGTATAAAGCCATAGTGGTGCAGTGGGATGTGGGACAGAATGTAGTCGTTATGTTTGTGGATACGATTCCCTCTATGGGAAATTAATTATTTCTGCTTTCCCGCTGTGACAAGTAAAAGTGCAGCGTTAAATTCCGCCGCTGAACACGCTATGTCTCGAATTCGGTTGAAAAGTGAAGAAAAGTCACGAGTCAATAGCTAACAACTAAGAAATCCTTACCTACACCTTCTTGCTTTTGGCTTGGCTAAAACGATTTAAATGATCCATTATAGGGTAAATCTTTTCACCGTGCGTGGTAACGGATGTACAGAACATTAATCAAACATTTTCTTTCTTTCTTTATTTTGAAGTAAAATTTTTGAATTTTGATTTTGAATATATAAATTGAATATGTAATGTTAATATTTTAAACTTTACAGTATGGTTATTAAAAAAACATAAGATATATATATATATATATATATATATATATATATATATATATATATATATATATATATATATATATATATATATATATATATATATATATATATATATATATATATATATATATATATATATATATATATATATATATATATATATATATATATATATATATATATATATATATATATATATATATATATATATATATATATATATATATATATATATATATATATATATATATATATATATATATATATATATATATATATATATATATATATATATATATATATATATATATATATATATATATATATATATATATATATATATATATATATATATATATATATATATATATATATATATATATATATATATATATATATATATATATATATATATATATATATATATATATATATATATATATATATATATATATATATATATATATATATATATATATATATATATATATATATATATATATATATATATATATATATATATATATATATATATATATATATATATATATATATATATATATATATATATATATATATATATATATATATATATATATATATATATATATATATATATATATATATATATATATATATATATATATATATATATATATATATNTATGTAGTTGACACTGTAGTAAACACTATTCTACTATAATTTGAGGTTACATATAGTACTACTTTGGCGATTCGTTACCGTACGAAATTCCATGCACAGAGTGTCGCAACGCCATCTTTCAAATGAGAACTTATTCAAGGTCCTAATATATTTATAAATAAATTATACAGAGTGTTTTTGTCAGTACTACTTTAAATGAAACCACAGTTTTAACTACTCTATATATATTTTTTTCCCAGAAAAAAAACCCTGCGTTTAAACTATTAAGGTATCTTGATTATTTTCTTTAGGTATGGGCTTAAAATAATTTACTCTCTATGCTCTTCCCGTAAAAGGAGCGCTGACACTTTCATCCTGTATAACTAAATTATAGAACTTCGGTAGAATTCAGGCGATTCAATATAAGGGCTTAATTGTATTCTGTTTCTAAATAACAATTGCTCGAAAATAAAACGAATTTATGGCCAAAATTAACTTATTATCTTAATTAGAAGAGCCCTCCGTATTTTACAGGCCGCATATTTTAGAATATTTTACAATATTAAATATACACATACATATTCTAGATCCTGTAATAATTTATACTGTAATAAAGTATCTATATTTAATTATAAAGCTAAAATATTTGTTTCGTTGAGCGCAATAATCTCAAGAAGTCCTGCTTTGAATAGAAAAAAAAATTGTGTTGGATAGTCTATTTACAAAAGTAAGCTTACTAATTCTGCAGTCAGAATTAACTCGGGTACTTAGAAATTAGAAAGTTTATATCCCATACGATTCATCGTTTTTTTTCATTTGAACACAAGGGCGAACGAAGATAAAGGCAAAATGGAAAATTATCAATAATTTTTATTTTGTTTCAATCTTTTATTTGACTTGCCGTGTTAATATGTGTGTTAGTTATACGAATATTGTAAATGCAAAATGGCCGCCGCAACAAAATGGTGGATTACAAATTCTAGTACAGCCCATCTAGTACAGGTTGTGGGTTCGATCCCCACTCGAGGAAATGAACAGCGTGAAGCTGGTTTATATTATTTTATTTATTAAGAAAATTTGGAAAGATTATTTTTAAAAACATTTTGTTTCCATTTACTTCCAAGTGCAATAATTAAAAGTGCGCTCACTTAATGTTATTCACGTTTTTCAACTGCGCCATGGAAATAGAAACAAATAACAGTCGTGGGGCAACGACACATCATCTGAATATAAAACACGACGGTTTTGGATTCTATTTCCACTCGGTCCAATGAATTTTTTTAATCTCTTCTCTGTGGTAAACAAAGATAAAACGAAGCGTGGTGGTCAACTCTTGAAAATTGGGTAGCGGAAAAGTGTAGAGCGAAGTGTCTTAACACTAAATTTTCTTCGCCCATATCCACTTCTCCATATGCGAGATACAGTGTGTAGCTAAAAAAATACATTTTATATATATAGAAACAGATGAAATATATAGAAACATTTTTTATATATATAGAAACAGATGAAAGTCAAGGAGAAGTATAATAAATACGTACGATAAGCGTTCGCTTTTACAACAACTTTGTTTCAATTTATCGTCGACGCTCGTAATATATTTAAAGTTGGCTTCAGAATGCTACTATATTATTATTTGGATAAAATATATTACGTAAGAAGTTATTTGAGAAATCAAAATGTGTTTCAAATGAATAAGACTTATTTATAGTAGTTACTTATTTATTAATAAGCTTGTGTTTTTTTTTAAATATTTCATGTAATTGATAGTGTTTTTTATTATATTTTTTTTGTTCTTCACTTTCCGCAGAACTCGGGACTCTACAAAATGGAGAATAGAAAGACGTGTTTTCGGTTCCCTGGCTTAGAAGTTATGAAAAAAGCATGCAAAATTTATAATACAATACAAATAATAAAAAGTATTTTGCTAACGCCTCATATATACTGGACAAATACTGCTAACACCTAATAAAGAAAAAATAACTCGTAAAGGAAAGCGAAAGATTAATGATGCGCAAAAAGGATCTACTTTAAATAATGGGAAAAGAACCTGACTGGTGTTTTTATATTTTTATTTATCTGCGTCGTTAGGTATCGATGGGAACACATTTGTTTTTTTTATAGCTTTTACAAATTTTCCTTTGCTCAGTTTTTGACTTAACAGGACTGGTTGTGAATACGATGTTTTATTTATTTATAAAAGTATTTATGATTTTTATTATTATTATTGTTCCTATATTATATTGTTCTATTTTCTTTTTTACGTGAATAAGACAAAGCGCGGCGTTAAGTTCCGCCATTCACTACGCAATCCTTTATGAATTCAGTTGAAATAGGAGAACAGAGTGTCTTAATAAATTAGGTTCCCAATCCTCTGCCTACTCTGGTATGTGCGGGATACAGCGTGAAGTTAAAAAATCTTATATTTTTTGTAGCATGTAGCGACAGCTCAAAAATAACTTACAAAGTAAGGAGAGAGAACCTAGTATCAAGACATTCTGTTCTTGGTTTTCTGTCAATATCGATGGCGTGTTGAGGGGTGCTCAATCAACACCAAATCTTACCAGAACAAAAAAGTAAAAAATAATTTAATTGATTACTCTGGGGATCGAACCCACAACCGTCGCATTAGCGTTCAAACGCTACAATGTCCTTAATCATTCTTTTAATACATTAGGTATGTTATAGAATCTTAATTAGATTTCTATTGTTATCCATAGAAAAGTACGTACGTCGTAATGTAAAGAGACAATAATTCACTGTAAACATTGTTAACGTGGCGTCTATCGGTAAATTGGGAAACCGTTTGCTAGCTTTCGTCCTATATTCATCGGACAGGCCATTAGAATGTATAGAAAGAGTGATAAGCGAATTCTAATTTGTTGATATTACTTAGCCTATTTAGATTTGGTTTTTCAACATTCATCTTGCGTGCCGGATAAACGAGGAGAAAGTAGTGTTAAGATACTTTGTGCTTTGCTTGATCTGATCATGGTGACTATATGCTTTTTTTAGTGCCACGCTGTAAATCGCACTGAGTAGGGTAGGTAGAGAGAATCTGGAAACCTAGTATTAAGACACTCCGTTCCTAATATTCGAATCCTTACGTATTGAGTGATGTTGCTCAACATCATGTCACATCTACCAGAAAAAAAATCCTCTGAGTTAGGATAGAAAGAGGAAAAAAAATTAATAATTCCTCTGAATAATGATCAAACATTCAACCGTCACGTTTACTTACATTCGGGGGCTGTTCCACTAAACCACAACGGTATTATATAGATGGCAACATAACTTACATCAGTTATCAATATTTGTCACCATATCTACGTATAGAGCCTAATATGATCAAACCCTTAGCTACAATGATCGCATCATGACGGATCAAATTCGATAAGGGATTCCTAAAGCCCTGAGGCGTTACACAATAAGCCTAGAAACCTAACACTGTATTAGATATTAAATTACCCTTGAACTTATATTTAAGCCCCGAAGGAGATAACTTTCACATAACTTATGATTGAAAGAGCTTTGACATTTACAATAGTGCGAATTTTCATTTCTTTTTTAGCTTAACGCTGTTTCTCGTGTCGCACTCTCCGTCGAATTCTAGAGGCATCGCCTTTTTAGTGGCAAAACTTTCGTTGCGTTCCAGAGCGAATATTAAATATTTCATTTCATCGATTGGGAATCAAACCCACAACCTGTAGTGTTTACAGTCACACACGTGTGCCCATGTGCCATGACTGGCCTCAAAAACACATATAACTATTTTTTTTAACATCTTTTAAGGGTTATTCCACACATAGGAAAGAAAAATACTTATTTAGAAAACGTATAAAAAATTGAACGTAGCGAGATGCGGACCCGCGTATCCTGGAAACCAACCCAGGTCAGTTATAGGTCGGTAAATAAGTAACTATAAAATTCCCATCACACACAGATTTTGAGGTATAAATCTCTTATTCTCTAAGCTAAATAACCTCTTATGTCCAGGTCGTCCTCTAGCTTGCTCTCATTTGACATTCCTTACCCGATTGTTTTATTACACATTCCGGGTTCACCTCTGAAGTGCTACTGAAATTTAGTAGTAGTTAACTGAATAATAATATTCAGGTTCAATGTTATGAAATTCTTTAAATTTAGTTTTAAAATTTAAGTTTGTGTATAAATAAAATATATTTGTACTTATTTGTTTTTAATAAAGTTAATAGCTTTTTTTAATTTATTTTAATAATTAAAAATTTATTTATAGTCTATACTAATATAATAAAGCGGAAGAGTTTGTTTGTTTGTTTAAACGCTAAGATCAATTTACTTTCTTTTTATTTTGGATGAAAGCTGCATTCTTCAGAAGTGCTATAAGCTATATAACATTCCGATGTAAGTCGTAGTTAGCCTTAAATAACGAAATAACAATGATAAGAAACGCCATCGAATTGCTTTAATATCGATTTAAGCGCGTGCGCTGCACACATATTATACGTCACTACGTTGTATAACAAAAATATTCTATTCTATTAATTCTAAAAAAAAGTGTGTGACATCTATTTCTTATAAATAAGTGACAATAAGGCATTTTGTGACAAAAAATAATTGAGAACCGTAAAGGGATATTTCATCGGTTTTTATTTCACATTTATATTAAAAACTTTCAAGTGACAGTTATTTCATAATCAATAAAATTTTATGAAGATAATCTTCGACTTTTATAGCATGTAATTTACAGCCGCAAGCCTAGGCTCGAGTCCCGCGAGAGGCGCCCTTGCCGCCGATTTCGTCCTAGCAACCTAGTGCTTGCACTTTCTCAAAATTATGAAAAATTATTAAAAGTATAAACTATATAATCAATCTTATGGCAACTGCAGTATAATAAACTGCTTATAGGTAGTATACGGGCGAAGCCGCGAATGGGCCGCTAGTGTATAATAAAAAAAATCAGAGTTCAAATCTCACCAAGAAGAGCTATTTATTGTGAGTTTTCTTCGACTTAACCCTTACTTTTATGACTTATTTTTTATAGTATTTAATATATTTTAATATGTAGTTTTTCAATATTGTACGTTATTACTATTTAATACATTTATTTCTTTTTCTGAATATTTGAATCTTATCTTCCAAAACTGTAGACTGTGTACTTAACAAATATACGCACACACACAAACATGAGAATATTGGAAAGGTACTTAAATATTTAATTAACGGTATACGAAATAAGCTCGGTCTCATGGAGAAGGATACATATGTACATTTTCCATTTCATGTAATTCAAATTAACAGGAAAATGTAATGAATGTGTTATATTGATGTAGAATCCTGTAACGAGTATTATGGAATTATTTTTAGTAATAATGTTATTATTTAGTATATAGGTTAATGACTTTTTCATTTAATAATGTAAAAAATACAAATTATAGCCGTATTAATAATCATACAGAAGTCATATTTGAAAACGAAAAATTTCGAAAATTAACGATCATATTGGCTTCACGCTGTATGTCACATAGAGCAGGGTAGACAGAGGGAACCTAGTGTTAAGAGTTACGAAAATTAAAGATGATTTTATTAAAGTGTATTTTTTTAAATTCAACCAAACCAATCTCCCGGATTTGGGTGGTTCGAAAAAAAAGTGTTATAAGACACGTGTATGATTAGGATATCTACATTTATAAGCAATGTATGTTTTTCAAATTGCTACAGGCTAGTAAGGCTTTAATTTAAGTCTAGTCTTAAGATATAAATAAAACAGTATAATTGGGCTAAGTGAATCAAATGTAGACAACGTGTTGCTAACTTGAGAAGACGCAACTTCTAGACTTTTGTACGGCGCTCTCGACCTAATTTCATTTAGAACAAGTCCCCTATTCTCTATGTATAATATGAAATATTTTTTTGCTTATATGATAAAATAAGATGACTTTAGGATATAATGTGTATATGTAAATATTCATATTATACAAAAGTTAATATTATAAAATTGGTGTGTTTATTTGGTGGAACGCGCTATTCTCAGGGATAACAAGTTCATATTCTTGTATTTTTCAGCTTGACATTTTATCTTTATAGGTAGGTAGATAAGCCGAGTGTAAAGACACTCCGCTCTCCACTATCAAGTGAATTCTGGAGACATTGCATATTAAGTGGCAGAACTCAACCCCCAGTTTACCTCGACATTAAATGGAAAAAATGGAAATATGAACTATTTTCTTTTCTCGATACGCTTACAATAACGTGATTGTGCCCCTGCGCCTCTCCTGGCCTCAATAACTAAAAATTTTTTAAAACACTATTCAGAACCCACAAACATTTCGAAACTCTACCGAAAATATATCCATGTACAAGTATTCGAGTACATTTTGCATACATCAATAGTTTGATAGAACATCAAAGGAGTATCCCCGTCACCAGGCAACGGAATATTAAGAGTTTCTTTTGAGCACGTGTTTGTGCGAGACATTGGAGCGAGTGTAATACTTTACTTATTTTATTGACAAAAGGTAGACGTATCTTTATATCGAGTTTATTACGCTTAATTCTGCTCTAGTTTACAAAGCCTTTATGAAATTGAAAGAGGTGCTTAGAAAATATATAAAGTATATACACATGGAGTGTTTACAATGTTTTATAATATGATTAGTTGGGTATTATTTTCTATTGTGAAACTTATTGGGCCCGAGAAATGTTTCTCTCGTGAGAAATATTTCTTGGACCCAATAAGTTTCAGTAAAGATAATTATAAACTTCTGTTGGGATTCTGTTGGATCGATTTATATTTAAATTTTAAGTATTTTTATGATGTTAGTCTAAATTGTGTTTTTTTTTATATAGTATGTTATTTTATATAGGAAACGTTATATTGTTTGTCCTCGACTCAACTATATAAACTTAGTTCATTACGTCTTTGTTAACAGCTTTTTTAACCTCATGCTAGATTCCGCATACAGCAATGTAGACGGAGGGAAACAGTTAGCAGAACCAATCAATCAATTGTAAATTGCACTTTATTTAATTATATTAAAACACGTAAATACCTAACTTTATTGATTTCTCTTAAAATTTGAACCAATGTCGTCTCTTATTAGGCTGTTCCGACTGTATTTGAATTTTTCTACTATCTATTGACTAGGAGTTATTTTTGATTCAAATTGGCTTTTTTTACTACATATCAACGGAAACGATTTTTGAACAAGATGAAGAAAAGACGGAATGCAATGTAAATGGTAAGATTTTAGAACAAGTGAATGAAGTGGTATGCTTGGGAAGTATATTCAGTAGAGATCAAAGATACGAGATGGATGTGAGAGAAGAACGTGCCCAGCTGGTTTGGGTACGTCGAACGAATGAGTGATGAAAGAATGGCAAAAAAGATTTATGACGGAAAAGTAAGTAAGTGGTAAGAGAGGTAGGAAGAGACCTCAGTTGACCTTCGAAAATACAGTATCAAATATATTGGAGGACGGACGTAAACAGCATGAGATATGAAGAGGTTGATGACAGTGGACGAAGCGAAAGAGGTATGTAGAGAGTGTAGCGTTTGGCGCTCCGTTCTCTCTGACTAACCCGGATAAAGCGTGAACCTAATTTAGTTTAGTTTAGTTTTATCAACGATAACATATAATAAAAACAACGTCGAAAATATTACTTTTAATTATTCCCAACCAAAAATAATTCACAACCGTGAATTATTTTGTAATCAAATTACAAAAAATGCTCTTTTTAATACTTACTTTATTTGTTCACCTCATTCTATATACATCAGCTGCATGTACATACAAAAATTGTTATTAGATATAAATCTCCTCCCACATATTTTAAAAACAAAATAGATTAATTTCCTCGTTCTGGTAACAAGGCAAAGCGCAGCGTTCAGTTCCGCCACTTAACACTACAATACCTCTAGAATTCGGCGGAAAGTTAGGAACGAAGTGCTTTAATACTAGGTTCCCAGGTTCCCTTCTGTCTACTCTGCTATGTGCGGGATACAGCGTGAAGTTTAAAAATAGGCATACCCCGCATCATATGAATTGATTTTTGTTTTGAAATGACTCAGAATTATGTTAATTCTATTGTTCGAATCTTTTAGACGATATAATTGTGACGATATAACATGTCGCAAAGTAAAAAGAAGTTATTATCTGAAAAAGGAGAGAAGTTCAATAAATACATATCAGTAGAAATTATAAGTGACCTATTCCAATATAAAAGCTGAGTGAGGACCAAATAAACATATAAAAGCTGGGCAAGTAGCAGCGTCCGTGAGTGGCCAGGATAATATAAATACGATGCATATGGGAATAATGCTGAATATTCACCGGAAAACTCACTGTCAGGCTCCTTTCAACTCAGCGTTTCGCAATTTTAAGTTAAATTTAAAGTTGTATTGAGGTATTTATATTATAAGTTTGATAAAGTGGAATATGTTCACGATTGTCTGTCTACGTTTCCCTATTCACACGTCTAATAATATACGACGTGGTCTTCATATATGATTTGTCAGTTATTTTGAACCTATCTATCTCTCAACTTTTCTTGTACTTTTATATATTATGACTGGCCTCATATCGAAAGATACTTTTTTTTTACTTAAAATGTAAAGGTCGCCTTCGTAAGATGTGAATAATCTGATTGTACGTGATAATTGTAAGTTCTATTCTTACTCAGTAAAAAATTAGAGACCGATGGCTCTCAAACTTTACTTGAAATACCATAAAACAAATGCCTGCAGCCTGCCTGCTCTATTATTGTTTGTTTATTAATTTTTTTTTAATATACTTCACGCTGTATCCCGCATGTAGAATGATAGGCAGAGGGATCCTAGTATTAAGATACTCCGCTACCCAATTTCCGCTGAAATCTGGAGGAATTGCGTGTTGAGTAGCAGAACTTAACGCCTCGCCCTACCTCGACACCAAAATGATGAAATAAAAAAATATATATTCAATTCCTTCGAGTGTGGATCGAACCAACAAACCGTCGTGATTACAGTCACGCTCCTGCTGCACCACAAATGGCCTTAAACTAAACTGTGAAATAAACAAACAACGTACAATATAAAACCATAACGTATACATTTTTAATTTCGCTAAAATACCAAAAAGCTTCTTAATTTAATATAAAGCTTCAAATCAATAGCTTCCAGATTAACTTTAGTCACAACCAAGATTCATTTCCATCATTCGCGGCGCTCCCGAGGAACTCACAAACGATTACTATACTTTATTACTGGCATTAAAAACAAAATTGTTCCGGAGTTTCGGAGATCCCCGAGATACCGAACCTTCTAAATAAGATTTAAGGCTAGCGTCAAGCAAAGGCTTAGGCGTTGGAATTTAAATATTCATACTGGGTGAAAGAAATATCTGTGTGATGCGTCTTAAGAACGCATTTTGGAATAAGTTATTGTTTTTTGAGAATAAGGAGAAGAGAAAATAAAGTATATAAAAAATTTTACATAAGAAAACTTGATAAAAAGCTATGGCTTAGTGGTTAAAGTACCGAAACCCTATTACTTAGACTATCCGTTCGTCTATATGTTTGTTCGTCGGTGACATTTAGACAGTTGAATTTTTCACAGATGATTCTTGAAGCCAGTCGTGCCGCAGGGGCACAAAGTGTGACTGTAAACTCGACTGCTTGTGGGTTCGCTCCCCACTCGAGGAAATGAAATATTTATTTATATTTATATTTTCATTTCTTCGCTCTGGTGCTGAGGCAAAGCGCGACGCTGAGTTCCGCCACTCAATACCCAATGCCTCCAAAATTCGGCGGAAAGTGGGGAACGCCAGGGTAGGCAGAGGGAACACTAGGTTCCCTCTGCCTACCCTGCTGTATGCGGGATATAACGAAGCTGATTGATTTATGTATTTCAATTGCCTCTAAAACACTATGTACTAAAAAACAAAATAAAATAAATATTTAAGGAGGCTCCCATACCACAAAAGTCAAAACGTTGGCCATTTTATTTTTTCGTTCCACAATACGTAGCTTCGTTAGTATGATAATCCGCAATCCAATACCAGATTATACTTGAGGTAATTTGAGATAATACGATTCGTCGTTCCTCTTTTGCCTCGTTATTTACAAAGGTTAAGCCGTTGACGGCGCGTAGGTGAACTTTGAGGTTCCTTCAGCCTATTTGTCAGCTCAGTCCTAAATATAAATCTATTTTCAGAGAGTAAGTACGTAATTCTTGTGTTGGAAAGTGGACAATATTTATTTATTACGCTAATTTTGTGTATATTTTATTTATTATAGATATTCAGAATGGATTTTATAAGGGCCGTCGTGGCGCAGGGGCACAAGCATATGACTGAGATGCGACGGTTGTAGGTTCGATTCCCACTCGGGGAAACGATTTTTTATTTATAATATTTTCATTCATTTTGGTACAAAGCTAAAAGTAAATTTCTATCCTACTGGAATTCTGGGATAAAAAGTAGCCAGTATGTTATTTCACAACATAAAGAGGATTCTTAGAGTAAGTCCTATAAAAGTCAGTTCAGCTGTTCCGGAGATTAGTCCGAATAAACAGAAAGAGAGACAGACAACAGTTTTTAAATTATTTGATTTTTTTTTTCACTTAAAAAACACGATTATTTAAAAATTATAGACGGACATTTCAATACAATTTTATATATAGATATATATAGATATCAGAGGCCAGTCGTGGCGCAGGTGCACAAAGTGACTGTAAAATCGACTGGTTGTGGGTTCGCCCCCCACTCGAGGAAATGAAACATTTATTTACATTTATATTTTCATTTCTTCGCTCTGGTGTCGAGGCAAAGCGCGGCGTTGAGTTCCGCCACTCCTCCTCCAGAACTCGGCGGAAAGTGGCGAACGAAGTGTCTTAACACTAGGTTCCCTCTACCTACCCTGTGCTGTGCGTGGGATACAACGTGACTTTGACTTGAATTATATATACATATCAGATAAAATTTAAATGTCAAAAAAAAATCACATTCAATTCAACAAAATAAAGATATTCTACTGTAAACTAGTTTAATTCATACATTGAACGCTAGTTTGGAGGTCAATGTATTCAATAAAACCACGGAGTGTACAAATTGAGTAGTTTATATGTCAAGGTTAATCATGGCTGCAGTGTGGCGTGCGCTGTACAATGTGGATCTATAAACTATGAATATATATTTTTTCTTTTTAGCTTTACTATTTATTCCGCATAAGAAATATAAATTTAAATAAATATTTCATCCATCAAAATGAAAATGGAGATCGAACCCACAGCTAGTCGCGTTTACAGTCACACACTTCGGCCCCTACGCTACGATTGGCCTCATCATATCATATAAAATATAATTAAGAATCAGCTTCACGCTGTATCCCGCACACAACAGGGTAGGCAGAGGGAACCTAGTGTTAAGACACTCCGTTCCCCACTTGCTGCCGAATTCTGGAGGTTTTGCGTGTTGAGTGGCAGAACTCAACGCCGCGCTTAACCTCGACACCAGAGCGAAGAAATGGAAAATATAAATTTAAGTAAATATTTCATCTCCTCGAGTGGGGATCGAACCCACAACCAGTCAATTTTGCAGTCACTCTTTGTGCCCCTGCGCCACGACTGGCCTCGACAGAATAAACTATTTTATTTCAATTCATTGGATTCACCATACCCATCCCGCTGTAGGGTGAGAAGCTAAAATAAGTACTTAAGTCTGCAATCTGAGTGTAAATTTAAAGAATATAATATTAAAATTATATTATTGTTTATAATAATTGTTATATACTTTTTATATATTTTTATATTGTAACAATTTATATTTTAAAATGTAAAATTGATTTCTCTTATTATTAATAAAAGTATATATTATTATTATAACTATATTTTGAAAGGTGTGATAAGTAAAAATGCAAATACGAGTACGTGTAGAAATATTTATTACAACAGAAACTGAGCTATCCACAACATTAGTAAGTACATGAGATCTATTTTCTTACAAACTTGTTTGTACAATCGTTGCATAAATGAGATGAAAACGCTATATCTTATAAGTGAAGAATAAACAAAATTAATTTATGCTACAACAAAATTTAAAAATGTATACATATTTTTACAGAATTATTAAATTATTATATTATATTTATTATTAACTGAATTTTTTAAAGTATAACTTGGATAGTGTTTTGCGTCATCTTAAGGCAGTTGTTGAAAGTAGTTGTGGGTTCGAGCTCTAAGCGGCGGAATGTTTATATTTCGTTTATTTGGTGCAACAATGACGTAATACAATTTTAAGAAAGCACAAGTTAAATATGTCTGTCTGTCAAAACTTTCACTATGTTTCTTAAAACTTTTAAAAAATACCAGTATTTCATTTTCACTCGTTGTGGCGCAGGGGCACAAGCGTTGTGGGTTCGATTCCCAGTTAAGGAGATCCTTTATTTAATATTTCCATTTCCTCGCTCTGGTAACGCAATGCCTCACGAATTCACGGGTACGGAAGTGTTAATTTCTTAACACTAGACTCCCTGACTCCCCCTCTTTCTACCCTGCTATGTGTGAATACAGCTTTAAGCTAAAAAAATTTTACTTAGTTATTGTTGTGCTAAATAAGCCATTTATTAAATAATTTCATTTCCTTATTCTATATAATCAGAGCCTGTGGTGTTGCTTCATATTTTACCTGATATCTTTTAGACATGACAATTCAGGGATCGACTGTTGTGTCACTACTTTTCTGCCCATCCGAATTAAATTACAAAAATGCGATAAAATAAAAACATATATTTAGTATCTTAAATTAAACTTTTTACTCGGATAACCGCATATCCGTCACCACTGACTGACCACTGACTGACCGCAGAATTGTCGAAACCTCGGGTTTCCAAAAATGTCCTTACACTAAATATACGCGATTAATCCGGTTAAATAGTTTCATTTACGGTTAGAGACATTTATTTCTCAAAAGATTTATATATAAATCACTTACAAAGGAAATTACAAAAACATTAAGTAAAAAATATATATCGAAATATATATATTTAAAGTGTGTAATAATAAAAAATCTTACGACAATTAACTGTAATTCCTATTTTAATGAAAATTATTTATCAACACACTTAAATTCATAAATACCTTCAAGGAAATATCATAAAAATTATTTAAAGTATCTCTAGAATATAGACAAATTTGAAAACCTTAAAGTATTTTTCTAATATAAAACTTGCAATATTGAACATTTACATACTGTCTAATGAAAGAGATCGTTTAAAATATATTACATATTATATATAGAAAAGATATTTAAAATATTATGCACCTAAAGATATTTTCTATGAATCGAAAAATAATTATACAAATGATTCTGTAATACTTAGTAATTATATTCTTGAACTATAATTGAAATTATAAGAAACTGTTTTAATCAATTGAAACAATTTCTTTTACATCATACAATATATTGAACATTTTTTTCTATTTGCATATATAATACATCTTTGAAATAATTTACATGTATTTATACGAGATGTTGTAGTTGTAAGGATCCGTCCAAATATTTAATATATTACTATCATTATTTACACTTAACTAAATAATCACTTAAAATTGAATATGACAGATTTTCTAGACCATTATTAATTTTTATGTAATTGAAAAATTATTATTGTGAGTATTGCAATTAGTTTAAAAAGACTAATTTAAAAAGAACTCTTTTAATTAAACCTTTTCTTTCAAAATTCATAGAATATGTAAAACTAGTTATAAACTGCGGTTTAACCTAATGTAATATAGATTTTAAGCAATTTTTCAATTTGAACCAGTATGTAGTTTCCGAGATTAGCGCTAACAACCAAACAAACTGTACAGCTTTTTAATATGCATATAAATTCTTTAACACAGTAAAAATAATAAAGAACGAACCAATAAGCTTATTATTAATATAAAGAAAGATATTCTCCGATAACTAATTTCAAGGATTGAAAGATTTTGTTTTAATATCAAAATCGAAACATGAATTAAAATAAATCGAGGCCTGTCTGAGTATACAATTTTGTTATCTTCAAAATATATTTTCCACGAGGGATCATATTTTCACTTAAGCACGGGATCGCGACAAAAGTTTTCACATTTCATTTAATATTTAAGAGTGTAGCTGCTTAAGTCAGTGTAGACTGTAAAAACTCGATCAAAAGAAACTTTGGATCATTTTATGTGTGAGATTATTTTAAACTTGCCATTTAAATATATTTTGCATTTTTTTTTTTTTTTGGTGGAAGAGATTTTTTTTATAAAAACAGAAAAAAACAATCGATTGAAATAATGAACCTATAGTATCCAAATTCTTTTTGACACACCACTGCAACTTATTGAAGTAAGTATTTTTCATATATTTTATACTTCACTGTTTTTACGATTTAATCGAACTTTTTCCGTCATAATATACGTCATAATATTCTATACGCAGTATACTATATTTATTTATATGTATATATTTTTTAATTGTCATACAATATTACAATAATAGATTTTAATTGATTTTAAATACAAACTTTGCTTGATAAACTACTAACTAAACTAAATAAAACATTGAGAAAAATATCAAAACACCGTATAAGAACAACAACAAATGCTTAAAATCTTACATATTTTTAAACATTATATTTAAATACTATTGCTTTGGTATAAATTACATTATCCTTACGTACATCGTTATATGTGAAGACTAAATAGAATCGAGAACTTGACATCAACATTCTAAAATAAGTGCATAAAATGACGATATATAAACAACGAGTTCGATCGTTTGGTGCAACAATGACGCAATTGATTATTTTTTTTTATTAAATAAAAATAAAATCAGCTTCACGCTGTATTCCGCATACAGCAGGGTAGGCAGAGGGAACCTAGTGTTAAGACACTCCGTTCACCACTTTCTGCCGAATTCTGGAGGCATTGCGTGTTGAGTGGCAGAACTCAACGCCGCGCTTAACCTCGCCACCAAAGCGAAGAAATGGAAATATAAATTTAAGTAAATATTTCATCTCCTCGAGTGGGGATCGAACCCACAACCAGTCGGTTTTACAGTCACACCTCGTGCCGCTGCCCCACGACTGGCCTATTTAATAATTATACATATATACTTCAACACAAGCGGAAAGACGGAGTACTTATACACTTAAAACGAATATTCTGTAATTTTTTAAAAGTGCAAATAGGTCATTGTTGCCCCAAATAAGCTACATTTTAAATACAACAGTCAATATATATTCTCACGGCAATCATATTAAAATGCTAATATTTACAATAATTTTCGAATTTGTACACTAACATGACATTTAAACAGAGGCTTAGCCTAATTTAACACTTACCTATATTTTACAAGGGATACTAAATAGATATGCGAAATTTTATACTAATATCACAAAGATTTTGTCTTTAAATTTTAAATTTCAATGCAGCACTAGTACAGTCACAATAACAATTAACATTAACGAACTGGAAACAATTCTTTGTACATTAGAAAACGCCTTCAGCCTGATTTCATTTTGTACGGGATGTCCGTACGTCTCTTCTATAGTCTGCATTAATTCCTTAGGACACGGCAAAGTTTCCAAAGGATAATCGATCAATTTGATGGATTTATTAGAATTCGTCTTCTCTTTGTCCTTATCTGTGTAATCGTCGGTTTTGTCGTAATATTCGTAATTATCGTTAGTCAAAACATTACCGCCGTCCACTTCGTCGTCTTTCATCTCGCTTCGTCTGTCGGCGGTCGGTTCCGGTATACAGGATATCTTTTCCAGGGCATGTTTCATTGTGTTGTCTTGGGTTTCGTTACGCAGCATATATATCCAGGAAAGGCGGCAATTACAGTTGAGTGGGTTACCTGAAAACAAAAGAGGGTATTAGGTTTAACGTTCAGAGCCATTGCAAATGAGAGCGATTTAAAGGTCCGCAATTAGAACAGTCAGGGTTTGTGTCATTAACCGTGGATTTTGCCTCGGATACTTAATATGCATTAGTGGAACTGTGATTTCGATTAGAATTTAAATTTTCATATATTTTTTCTCTAATCCACCGAGATTCTAATGGGTCTTATTAAAATTTTATGCGCATTTAGTTCGTTTCAGTTCGTGCAAATGCATTCTTCTTTCCATATATATCCGTGCCCATTACGCCTAGAGGACTCATTATTTTGTGAAGTGGCAACTAAGAAGTGCCATTATCAAACAAAGAGAAAAGTGCGGTGCCTACCCACCGGTGTCATTAACTGCGTTGAGTCTTTAAATCATTATGATAAATATACGTTGTTATAGAAGAGGAAAGTTTGTTTTTATAATAAGTGATCCGAGTTTATTTTCACTTTTGATAATAAATATTTTTTTATTAATAATAATATTTTTTATAGTTATCTTTTATTATCTATTTAATGGATGATTAGTTCGATTACCACTCGGGGTTTTTTTTCTATTTACTCGATCTAAATAGATTTAACTAGATAGATATTATAATCTAAAAAAAAAACTTATAAAATGCGTACTCGAATTTGGGCGGAAGGTGGAGAACAGAGTCTCTTGATACTAGGTTCTCTCTGACTGCCTGCTATATGCCGGATAAAATGTGAAGCTCGAATAAGCGTTCATCTCATAACCATTTGACCCAGTTGAATTTAGTCAAATAACTCTATGAACGTTATAAAAATTGAATTTAGTGGCCAAACGGAAACTGGAAGGCAAGTTCGAGTAGTTCAAATAAATGTAGATAAACGTTTTATAAAATATCATACATTTTCTAAAATATAAATCCAAAATATGTAAACTAAGATGCATTTATTTATCTTTGATTACTATTACAATAACAGTACACGAAGCGAGTTGACGTTGAAATATTGTATATGGCTATTACAATCTCGTGTCTGACAAATATTTAGACAATCTAAGACAGTTTGATAGCATATCTATATATTTACAAATGTTACGTAGGTATTAATATTTATATGTATGTATACAGAGTATTGTTTCTTATTTGCCTTAGCAAGGTAGTTTTGGGTTCAATATTTTATGAATTTTTATGTATATAAGTAATTCGTAGCTTCTTTAATTTGTCATATTTTTTTTAGCTCTACACTTTACTCCGCATATATTAGGGTCGGTTGAGAGAACTTTTTGCCAAGACATTCCTTTTTTCGCTTTTCGCTCGAATTCATTTTACCTTATCAGGGGCAATTAAATAAATAAAATCTTGTAAGCTTAAGTATATTTTGTTTAACTTAACGCTGCATCCCGCACATAAAATGGGCCTGGGAACCTAGTGATAAGATACTTCCGTCCCCCAATCTTCGTCAGTTCTGGAGGCAATGCGTGTTGAGTGGCGGAAGTCAACGCCGCTAGAAGTATAGTTAAACGTTATTATAACATTCTATGGACTTGACACGGTAATTATGGCAGCCTTATCTGTTTTACGTATGTTGTATGATAATATATTTTAGACATTAATCCACAAAGACGCCATTTAGCATTTAAGTATTATTAAATTTTCACTTTTAACTAGCATCAAATGTGTACAATTGTATCCATTTAAAAAACACTATCATTTCAAACTAACTGACATATTCAGACGACTGAGTGCAATTATTACTAACAAAAACAATTTGAACATAGCATTGAATATTGTTTAAATTTTTCATATATTCTCAAAGAAAAAATGAAAAGCCGTGTATTTATATACCAATATTTAAAATTTTCACTAAAATCAAAATACTACTCCGGTAACGTTTAATTACTACCTTTAATTAAAAAAAACATACGAATTTATTTCTGATGGTTCACGTAGAAAATATCGATACGTATTGCGGAGGCTATATATATAAAAATCAATTGCTGTTCGTTAGTCTCGCTAAAACTCCAGAACAGGTGAACTGATTTGGCCAATTTTGATTTTAAATTAATTAAGGAAGTTCAGGTAAGGTTTATAAGGTGAGTAAATATGAAAATAATGCTAGGGATATAGTAAAAATAACAATTTCGTTTTCCCACAGAAACTATTCCTACCTGTAAAACATTTGATGTTCGTCGTGTCGTTCCTAAATAAAATTAAAATTAAAATTGAAAGAATAGTTGAAAATGAGTATGTGTTATATATTTCTAAGTACATATTAATTCTCAGGAGGTAAACACTGAATTTAATTTTGGTTAACGGATTATTTTTATGTAATTTGATAAGTCTTAAGTGTTGTTGCAAATTAAATTGCTGAACTCAATCATAATATTTGACATTTGACAACCAACAAATATAAATTGAAATTCAAATCATCCTCATGTCGATCATCATCCTTTGTGAGTGACGGTACCGTTTTTTGTGATAGTGATATTTTACCGCTTAGTGCGCGAGAACTTTTTCACTTTGATTAATTACAATTTACGATGTCGTCCTCGGCATCTTAAATTGTAATTAATAATAATTGTAATGACGACCTGACTTAGGTCGTCGTAGTCAATTAAATGTGTGAAGAGCTACCTCACGTGCTAACCATACTGATGACCAGAGAGAAACAGGGCAAGAAAATAGTCGTATTGCTATGTCAGAATTGCGTTCTTCAGTGAGTGACAATGAAGTAGATAGGCTTAGAATGCAACGAGTGCGTGCACGTTAAACACAACAACAATAACGAACACGTTGAGCGCAATTGGGGAAATGACAATGATTTGTAAATATTGTAAGGCGATAAAATGCAGTGGTGAATCTAGTGAATTATGTTGTGCTGGAGGCAAAGTAAAATTGCCACAATTAGTCCCACCACCAGATCCCTTACGCTCTTTAGTTTCTGGGATAGCAAATGATTCTAAACACTTCTTGGCCAACATTAAAAAATATAAAAGCTGTTTCCAGATAACATCGTTTGGCGCAACACATATTGTATAGGACAATTTCATGCCCACTTTTAAGGTAGTATAGCTTAACATTATTGTATAATATTAAAATTAAAATTAAATTAAATTAAAATTAGCTTCACGCTGTGTGCGGGACACAGCAGGGTAGGCAGAGGGAACCTAGTGTTAAGACACTCCGTTTCCCACTTTCTGCCGAATTCTGGAGGCATTGCGTGTTGAGTGGCAGAACTCAATGCCGCGCTTAACCTCGACACCAGAGCGAAGAAAATGGAAATATAAATTTAAGTAAATATTTCTTCTCTTCGAGTGGGGATCGAACCCACAACCAGTCGGTTTTGCAGTCACACCTCGTGCCGCTGAGCCACGACCGGCCTCATATGCATAATATTAAAGTTTGTATTCAGATATGTATCACAAATAGTTACTTAACAAATCTTTAAAAATTACAGATACAAAGACAAATTTATCACTTACTGAGAGCGCTGTTACCAATACCAGATGCAGAGCATCAATTTTTACAAATTTATTTTACGGGCAATTCAGATGCGGATATTGATATGCGTTGTGCTCACAATCCAACAGTGAAGAGAACCGTTGTCCAAGAATTACAAATGTTACTTCATCAGAACAGTAATTTAGTAAAAATGTTCAAAATAGCATTGGATCAGATGCCATCCGACAGCCATAATATTGTCATTCGAGCTGACAAAACACCTGCTGGTGAACACACAAAGTGGTTTAATTCACCTACCATTGACGAAGTTGCTGTTGTCATTGTCGGAGAAATTTTACAATCTGGAGATATTATGCTTCATCGTCGTAATAATAATTCGAAACGTGTATCTGAAACTCACAGGAGTTATGATGCGTTACAATATCCTTTGATCTTTTGGCAGGGGGAAGATGGATACCATTTTATATATGTATATAAAATGTAATTATATATAAAATGGTTAATGAAGTAACAGGTAACTAGATTGAACAATATTAAACATTTATTTTATTCAATACTAGATACGTCATTCTGGTTTATAATGGTGTCAACTGATTTGAAGGAAATCAACTGTCCCGGAAGTAAATTCTGAATGGTCGCATTGAGATCATCGACATCTTTATTTTTCGCCGCCAATATCGCGCGTTCACCCAGCCAATTATCGTTATTAGTCGTTGGAAGTTTGCGGAATAAACTTGGAGTTTACCTGTTTCGCGTTATGGACAATTATACGTCGCATGTTCGCGCGTCAGAAAACCGTCATCTTTGTTTATTTACAAACCATAAAACAAAACAAAAAATATAGTTTATCAAAATAAAAATAAATAAATTAGCTTCACGCTGTTTCCCGCACACAGCAGGGTAGGCAGAGGGAACCTAGTGTTAAGACACTCCGTTCCACACTTTCTGCCGAATTCTGGAGGCATTGCGTGTTGAGTGGCAGAACTCAACGCCGCGCTTAACCTCGACACCAGGGAGAAGAAATGAAAATATAAATTTCAGTAAATATTTCATCTCCTCGAGTGGGGATCGAACCCACAACCAGTCGGTTTTGCAGTCACACCTCGTGCCGCTGAGCCACGACCGGCCTCATATGCATAATATTAAAGTTTGTATTCAGATATGTATCACAAATAGTTACTTAACAAATCTTTAAAAATTACAGATACAAAGACAAATTTATCACTTACTGAGAGCGCTGTTACCAATACCAGATGCAGAGCATCAATTTTTACAAATTTATTTTACGGGCAATTCAGATGCGGATATTGATATGCGTTGTGCTCACAATCCAACAGTGAAGAGAACCGTTGTCCAAGAATTACAAATGTTACTTCATCAGAACAGTAATTTAGTAAAAATGTTCAAAATAGCATTGGATCAGATGCCATCCGACAGCCATAATATTGTCATTCGAGCTGACAAAACACCTGCTGGTGAACACACAAAGTGGTTTAATTCACCTACCATTGACGAAGTTGCTGTTGTCATTGTCGGAGAAATTTTACAATCTGGAGATATTATGCTTCATCGTCGTAATAATAATTCGAAACGTGTATCTGAAACTCACAGGAGTTATGATGCGTTACAATATCCTTTGATCTTTTGGCAGGGGGAAGATGGATACCATTTTATATATGTATATAAAATGTAATTATATATAAAATGGTTAATGAAGTAACAGGTAACTAGATTGAACAATATTAAACATTTATTTTATTCAATACTAGATACGTCATTCTGGTTTATAATGGTGTCAACTGATTTGAAGGAAATCAACTGTCCCGGAAGTAAATTCTGAATGGTCGCATTGAGATCATCGACATCTTTATTTTTCGCCGCCAATATCGCGCGTTCACCCAGCCAATTATCGTTATTAGTCGTTGGAAGTTTGCGGAATAAACTTGGAGTTTACCTGTTTCGCGTTATGGACAATTATACGTCGCATGTTCGCGCGTCAGAAAACCGTCATCTTTGTTTATTTACAAACCATAAAACAAAACAAAAAATATAGTTTATCAAAATAAAAATAAATAAATTAGCTTCACGCTGTTTCCCGCACACAGCAGGGTAGGCAGAGGGAACCTAGTGTTAAGACACTCCGTTCCACACTTTCTGCCGAATTCTGGAGGCATTGCGTGTTGAGTGGCAGAACTCAACGCCGCGCTTAACCTCGACACCAGGGAGAAGAAATGAAAATATAAATTTCAGTAAATATTTCATCTCCTCGAGTGGGGATCGAACCCACAACCGGTCGGTTTTGCAGTCACACCTCGTGCCGCTGCGCCACGACCGGCCTCTGATAGTTTATCAGAAAGCTTTAAATTGATTAACAGACTGTATCGTAACGGTGGGTTTCTATCAATACCAAATTGAAACCTTATAAATTAGCCAGTATTTTAGGCAAACTTTGTTTTGTAAGTATTTAATTACATTTAATTATAGTTTAAGCAAAACAAAAAGAAATGTATCCGCTGTGTATAATGTACAATATTTTCTTTTCATTGTGTCAAAGAAACATTTTTTTTATTTTATTTTAATTGTGCTGTGACTATTTTTAAGCTAATAATACTTCAAACAATAAAAAATTTGCAGAAGGCAGTACGAAGTTTGCCGTATATATATATATATATATATATATATATATATATNATATATATATACATACATATATATACATATATATATATACGTCAGGAGGGCCGTGTCGAAGGAAGCGTATTATCATGATGTTTATTGATTGTTTATTATTATTATTATTATTATTTGTAGCAACTGTTTACTTATATGATTGGCTATGTTAATGTAAAAAGACAATGTGTTGACTTTTGTATAACCAATTAGATGATTGGACTGAGATTGAGACAATAGTGTGTAGTCACAGCCTTCAGCTTCAAAGGAAACGATCGAAAAGAAACTAATTGTTGATTATTATAGAATTACGATTGGCTGATAGAATTTTAAGAGATTGTGATGTGAAGATGATTGACGATATTTGACTATAATTGTGATTAATATACAAATAAACATATACATACATTTATTCATAAAAATCAATGTCAATTCTGATTTTTGGCCTTTTCACACAATATTAAAATTTTGGATAGGAGATTCGGTCTTAAAAAAATGCATATTTTTGAGCTAAAGAATACACACAACAACATTATTTTAACATATTGTTGATATGGCGCAAAAATGACGTGAATGACTGCAATTTTTGAAATATTGTAGGATTTTTTGCGCTATCGGAGTTTGTTATTAATATTTTTGCATACATAAATATAATACTTTAATCAACTTCACACTGTATCCAACACACAGCAAGATAGGCAAAGGGAAATTAGTGTTACGACACTCTGTTCTCCATTTTCCATAATATTTAACCTCCTTCCTTCTATTCTCCTCTATTATAATTTAAATGATTTCATTGAATAATTTCATTATTTCAGTCCTAAAACTTAAATCATTTTAATTTAAGTTTCCATAACAATGAAATGTGAAGGACAGAGTGCTTTGTCAATAAATTTTCATTGTTGCGTCTGTTGGTGTTTGGATTAGGTGTAATTCATTAAAAGTACTACGGGAACTTTGTAATTTCAAAACTCGCTCGAGTATAATGTTTGACTTAAGCTATAAGTTTTAAACAAAAATAATAATATAACAACGGTGTTTTCAGTCAAAGGTAAAGGTAAAGGTAAATTATAATTCAATATCTTAAGCTTACAAGTATTCAATTAATTTAAGTAAAGCAACGGGTTTACCGGTAAACTTTCGTGATTTGAAAGCACTAAAGGAACTACTTTCAACAAATCAACTAAAACAACAAACTAATTTTGTATTTATAAACAGTTTCTATGTTCCGTAGCTTTTGCTTGCGGTTTTCATACTTACTTCTACGTTTCCTTTACTATAATCTAACGTTGGCGATGGAGAACGTTAACAGCTCCTGCTAGCATAACTACAGATCTTAACAAAAGTGTGAGAGTTTTGCACAATTGTATCTTAAAATGCATTTTCTGCTTACAATGTAAAATAATATTTTTTTAACTTAGAACAAGCAATCTGGAGCAAGCAATCAAAAAATAAAATAAAAAAAATATAATAAATATTTAAAATATTTAATTTCATCGAGTGAGAATCAAACCCACAACCTGCCGCGTTTAAACAGTCACACAATTGTACCCCTGCGCCACGATTGGCCTCACTATACTAAAATAATCAATCAATTTTCCCCAAATTCTCCCAAATATAATAGTATTAAATTGAGGCCAGTCGTGACGCAGGGGCACAAAGTGTGACTGTAAAAGCAACTGGTTGTGGATTCGATCCCCGATTCCGAGGAGATGAAATATTTACAAAAAATATATATTTCCATTTCTTCGCTCTGGTGTTTAGAATTCGGCTGAAAATGGGGAACGGCTTGTCTTAACACTAGGTTCTCTGTCTACCCTGCTGTGTGCGGGATATAGCGTAAAGCAGATTTTAGTATTAAATAAATATTCGTATAGTATAATATAAGATGGCGAAGCCGCGCGAGGGTTGCTAGTTAGTAGTAAATTGCAAAGACTTTATGAAATCAAATAAAAACTTCACTTATCAATATTTCTTTGTTATACATTTTTTACATAATAAAATTTATAAAAAAAAACGTTCCATTTTATTGTACTCAATAAGATCATTCGTAATAAAGTTAAGAAATTACAAAGTTTTTCTCAAATTAATATATTAAATGAAATCTACACAATAAATCCAACTTTGTCCCGGACTTGATTAAAAAAAACGTATAACTAATTTGATAAATTTTTAACGAAATTCAAGATGAGTAGAATTAACATGAGTTCTCCTAGCTAGTAATTCTCTCGTATAAATTAGTCGTCAATGTGAATTAGAATTAATTATTTATTATAAAACGTAACCATGTGTTGGGGCTCTAGTGGCGCAGTTATGGGTTTGATTCCAATTCGAGAAAAGTAATTATTTTCATTTTTGTCAACGTGCAACGCAACGTTTCAAATTCGGCAGATAAAGATATCTCACACATCACACAGTTTGCGGGCTGTATGCAGAATAGATCGTATAGTTAAAAAAACAATCCGTTCCCATTAAGACTCTTCTAAATTCTGGAGGCATTGCCTGTTGAGTGGCGGAACTAAACGCCGCGCTTTTGCCTCGTTATTTAATTTCATTTCCTCGAATGGGAAATGAACCCATATCCTGTCGCGTTTACAGTCGAAAGATTTTGCCTTTGCGCCACAACTAGCCTCAGACTGGCCGTTTTTGTACTTTCTATTATTTCAATCGTAAGAGGTTGCTTCATCCTCTAGAGTGTTTCAATATTTACCGCATGTAATATTCACGATAGCACAGTTGTTGTATGAGCTTCACGTATGTAAATGTTTTACCATGTCATTCGTCTTCAGTATTTAGTAGGACAGACATTAAACTAATGTAAAATATTTGTATATTATTTAAATTCGAATTTCCAGGTAATTTTTTTGGCGGGATACACCCATAAATAGCAGTAAAGATAAATTAGAATAAGTGCTCTTTTCCCTATTTTTCGACATACTCATATTGCGTAGCGGAACTCAACGACACTCCTTATCTAGTTATCAGTGCGAGGAAATAAAAATAATTAATTTCGAGTCTTGTCCGAGTGGGATTCAAACCCATGATCGTCGAGCTTATAGTAAGTTGTGCCGCTGCGTATAAAAAAGAATTTTCCCGAAGATGAACAAACAAATGTGGAGTATCACCATATATCTACCAACAAATGAAACATGAAAACTGAAAAATAAAGCAATGCTACCTCCGTAAGTTTTAAAAAGTAAAGGAAGTTCGTGCGTACGATGAAAACGATGATATTTTTACAATTAATATGTTTTTTTTTTATTTTCATACTGTATCCATATATTCGGGATACTGTATCCATATATTCGGGATACTTTATCCATATATTCGGGATCTCAATTTTCGAAACATTAGTTCTCAACGCCAAACAACGAATATAAAACACAAAATCTAATTGAGAAGATTCAATATAAACCTATATAATGACCATATAGAAACTGAAATTTACAACAAGTTTCGAGCCAAAAACATTAAACAACGTACAAGTTGTTCAATACAAGTAAACTTCCCATATCCTTTAGTACGAGGCTTAAAATTTTGGTAACAAATGAAGGAACAGTTTAAACGCTGCTTGAGGCGCTTGCCTTTCACGAGCAAGGAAATATAACTTCTGTTGAAGTTGTTTGTACGATCTATTTATAGAGATGTAGGAAACAAATTGTGGAAGTATCACGATATACTCGTGTGTAGAGAATTTTATTTAAAGCTTCCATAGTAAAAGCTCAAGCTCAAGATCTGTATTTAGAATTTAGTAAAAAGTCCGACTTTGATCTCTTCGTCGACTTACAATCTTAAATTCGTGTCGTGACCTATATTGCTGCATTATTTCTTATTTATACTAGGAAAATCGCTGTTGATGCGCAGAGGTACGAGAAATATACGGCTTTATACTGGACGGTTGTGTGTTCGATACCCACTCGGTGGCGTATAATATTTGATATTTTAATTTTCTCGCTCTGTTAATGAGGAAATGCCTAAAGGATTTGATGGAAAGAGGGGAACTGAAATGTCTCAATTAGAGCAGAGTATCTTAATTTTAGGTTCGTATCTATGAACCTGGGAAATTATTAACAATATTTTCTTTTTCACATTTTCTCACATGAATATCGATATTTTCGTGAAAATATGTATGTAAAAATTAAAATATTGTAATAAGTTTAGAAATTAATCGAGTTCCTGTAGTTCATCAATATTATCGTGTAAACAAATTAAATATATTAACAAAAGATAAATAGCAAGCATGCTATCTTATTATTTAGTTACTTACATCTTAACTTAGCCAATGCTGTAAAGACTACCGTTCTTCTTAAACAGTATAATTTGACATGCTCGGAATCCGTTCCAATTAATTTAAACTAAATACTGAGACAGTAGAGGCCATCTCTGGTAATATATTATACTTAAAACTAGCTTCACGCTGTTTCCTTAGCGGAGTAGTCAGAGGTAGTTTTCAAAGGTCAACCGAGGTCTCCCCCCTCTTACCACTCACTTTTTCATCATAAATCATTTTTGCCATTCCTTCGTCCCTCATTCGTTCGACGTGCCCAAAAAAGCTGAGCACGTTCTTCTTCATTCTCACCGTGACATCCCCTCTAGTACCTGCCATTCTATGTATCTCTTCATTGCGGATTCGATCAGCTAAGCTGACTCTGCATATCCTACAAAGAGATCGCATCTCCACGGCATTCATCTTTTTTCATACTTCTTCTGTAATACCCACGTTTCCGTGAGACCGTAGGTCTCTGCATACCTCTTTTACCTCATCCACTGTCATTAATCTCTTGATACGTGCCCATCAGGGTGGTCCTCATGCCTTTTACGTGAAAATAATAATTTATATAAAATAAAATAATAAATTATATATGCAACAATGGCCATTTAGAAAAGAAAAAGAAATTAAGAAAAATATTAATAATTCTACCAAAATTGGTAATGTACATAATATTAATACTAGAAATAGGCTTATCGCACCTTTAACCTGATTGCATCAAGTCCTTACATCTTTTATGAAACAACGTGTACGCTTTTACAATAGAATCCCAGGAAACGTCCGAGAATGTTTCGTATCACAATTGAAAAGAGTCGTGAAAAATCGTTGATGTCAAATTGATTTAAAAAAAGCAGCCCAGCTGTTTTTCTTGCGCCGTTTCGTCTCAGGTCTCGGACATTAATTTTAGAACTGATGGTAAATAAAGTCAAGCCTGTAACTTCTTTTTTTTAATTAAATTATTTACCTTGAATTAGACTTTAACATGTCTATGATACATTTATTAAAACACGCGCTATTATTGAACATATATTTTAGTATCCCGCATACATAATTCTGCAAGATGGGTAAAAGGAGCTCAATGCCGCGGCTTTTAACAGAGCGAGGACCTCCATATAAATAATTATTTTTATTAGCTTCACGCTGTATCCCGCACACAGCAGGGTAGGCAGAGGGGGCCTAGTGTTAAGACACTTCGTTCCCCACTTTCCGCCCACGTATTGAGTGGCGGAACTCAACGCCGCGCTTTGCCTCACAATAAAACATACATTTAAATACTCATAGTAAATATCTGTAAATATTATTTTTATCGAAAACGTAAAATCTTTTTTCAACCTTGCTTGATGTGAACGTATGGCTTAGGTAGTAGAGCGCTTGGACGGTATTATACATTTTCAATAAAAAAAAAATCTTTTCTAAGTATGGAAAAACGCTTTAAAAATGCTAAAAATCTAAATACGGCATATCAGGGTAGACAAATTGATTACATATTTAAAAACCTAATACAAAACTAACCATATAAATAAATAATGCCCACATTTTAAACAATTTAACAGCATAGATACTCACTTCGAATTTAAATTCAATTTAGTACCACCCGAAACCATTCAAAGACCTAAATCAGATCGTAAGACCGAGCTATTTCGTCTGGATTACCTATCAGAGTGCGATTTTTACATCAATTCGAGACTCACCCAAGGTATTCATGAATAATATACTATATTGCGCACAATGAAGTAATAACAGCTCCAATAAACGTGCAATGTTATCTAATAAAACCCATTCTATGGATCGAAGCGTGCGAAATTTATAGTATCCTTTTTAAAATATAGGTTTCGGTGACACAGATTTACGGATATGTTAACGGAAATAGAAGTATAATAGTATCCGAATATTACGATATTGTATATCTTTCTGACGTATACGTTATATCAAATATCTAACCCCGATAAGGGGTATACGGTAAACAACATTTGAGTGGTGTTCTATCATTTTTGGACGGTATAAGAAATAATATTGTGTTATTTGCTGAAGAAGTGTTGTTTGCTTCTATTTTGAAGTTTATTTCATTTTGAAAATAACCTATTGAGATGGTCGTGGTGCATTGGTTTAGGTCTGACTGAAAACGCAGTGGTTATGTATTCGATTTCTATTCGTAGAAATCGAATGCATTATTATCATTTATATCATTCTTGTACAGGGGTAATGTGTGGTATTTTGGCGGTGTGTAGGGAACGGAGGGTCTTAACACTACATTCCCTCCGCTCACCATGCTATATGCGGGACACAGCGTGAAAATTGACGCACCCTTCTCCATTATTACGTAAGTAAACCATTAATTAAATTGACGTAAAATTATCTCAATATTTCGAAAACAAACGTGTATTCATAACTTCGAAGATTGTCAATTCAAGAACAATGCAAAAGTATAACGAAACCGTGCTCGCGGCGTTTGGCGGTGGAAATTCTTAAAATTGTTCACCAAATAAAATTGAAAAATATTGCAAAAAAGTGGCTTTAACACCTATTCATTCCAAGTTCTCGAGCTTTCTCACTTTTTGCATTGAAAAAGGACAAAGAGAAAAATGGAAATTTGATTTTCATAACCGAGCCCCGCTCACAATGAACTTCTGTTTACGGAAATAAAAAGAAACATTGAGGCAAAACTAAATTTGTAACAAACTCCACCGTCCAAAGTTTTAATCCTATTTGCAATGAGGGTAATGCAAATAGCTTACTTAAAAGTTAATGATGAATATTTCATAGATTTATTTGTTTTACCATATTAATTTTATACAAGCAATATACAGTGCAATTTTTAATAATTAAGGTAATATGTATAATTAAGAGAACGTCGTGGCTCAATGGAATAACTTCTGAGTGTAGTGTAAGCTCGGTTGTTGCGAGTTTCAGCTTATCATTCAGAGAAATAATAATTAATTAACCTATATTGGTGAGAAGGATCGTCAATTTACAAAAATACTAATAAAAATATAATATGATATGTATTTAACTTTTTTAATTTTGTAATTACAAAATACACACTAATAGTACACTTAAGTAATTCCAAAATTTAAATAACATTATTTATAATATCTTTTTCAATATAAGTATTATTTAAAAAATATATCCGTTCTATTTTGATCGTATTATCAGTGTAAATTTTCTCTTCTCTTATATTACATTTACAATCTCCAAGTATTAAATTATTTCCATCTAACATAGAACTCTTTATAATGCACTCATATAATAGTCATTCTATTCATAATTTTTCAAAAGCGTACGTATCTTTTGTAAATAATATACTAGAACTACCCTTTCCCTATACTTTGCCAATGCACGTAACCTACTTTTAGAAAGTATGCCTTTTACAGACTTGACAAGTATTGTATTGTGACATTAATCGCAGTTCTAGCCTCATAAGTAGGCCGCAACTAAAGCACAAAAGACTAACGTCAGGCAATTTTAATCATGCAAAATATTGGATACATACCGTCTAAATAAACCACAGAGGAGAGAGCCTTGTCGTTTTCAACTACGGGCCTTATTGTTTCGTACGATATCGTCGTCAAAAGATTGTTCCTCAAATCTAATACGATGAGACTTCGTATATCTTCGAGTACGTACTCATAAAAAGTTGCCAACTTGTTACCAGATAACGTCAACTTTCTCAATTGCGTCAGCCCCCCGAACGCTCGCTCCGATATAAATTCTATAGCATTATTATCTAACATCAATTCTTTCAAGCCCCACAACTCACTGAAAGCCAAGTTTCCGATCATATTTATTTTGTTATTCCTCAAGTTTAATCGGGAAAGATTCTCCAAGCCCTCCAACATTTCTCTCGTTATAACTGATATGTAGTTGTAATCTAATTTAAGTTCGATCAAATTGTTCAAGTGCTTAAAACAACCTTCGTGGAGGAGACTCAGGTTATTATTAGATAAATGCAAGACGTGAAGGTTTGGCAAATTGAAGAAAACATCGATTTTTATTTCCGATATTTGATTATCGTCTAAACTTAAGTTCGACAACATCATCATTTGGGAAAAGGAATGTTTCTCCAAATTAGTCACTTTATTGGATTTCAATACAATTTGACGTATCGTCGAGGAGTTTGTGAAAGCGTACGGATAAATTATTTTAATTGTTCCGAATTGTATCGACAAGTGTTTGAGCCTATCGAGCCTCACAATAGCTTTAGCTGGTATAAAATTCAAAGCGTCGTCGGTCCGAACGTTGAACATGAGATGTTCTATTTCAGATTGGGACGAAAAGCTCGGCCATATTGGATCGTCCTCTGTTAATCCACCGCCGAATATCCAGCAGTCGGCCCTTGTCGCCATTTTAGGCTTATTACTGTCGCAGTAGCAATGGACTTTCGATCTTCTGTCGACTATGTCGCAAATGTTGATGAAAATTGGCATTTGATAGTGGCGTCTATCAATTTTCGGTTTCGTCTCGTTTTTGCTCTCAGTGACAGTCAGCTTCGCAGTCATCAACGAGGCGATAATTATAAAATATTTTATGATTTCTTCCATAATGCTCGTGCTATCTGAAACAATTTAAAAGTATTTATGTTATTTTTTTATATTAATTAGCCAGTATAAGTAGTGTATGTTAGACACTGTCGTGGTGCAGGGGTGTAACAGTGAAAGTTATAGGTTCGATTCTCAATCAAGGAAATGAACACGCTATACTTACAGAATTCGGCGGAAATTAGCAAATGGATTTTTTAACACTAGTTTCCCTCTGCTATGTGCGGGATACTGCGTGATTTTGTTAGTAGGGTAGTAGTAGTTGGAAACTATTCAATTACATATAATGAGATATATTTAAATTCCCTTGAGAAGATTATTATAATAAATAGGCGTTTTCTCCATCTAATTTTATAAATATTTTTGTATATTTACTGTACGGTCTAAATATAATTACTTATCACACTACAGACCATATTATTACATTAGTATTTTTTGGCTTTACTTTTTATTCCACATACCGAAGAATTAGAAAAGAAAATTTAGTGTTATGACACTGCATTGTGAACTTTTGAGAAATTTCGGAGAAATTAAGAATTGATACGCTGTCCCATTGCCCCACGGTGGCAAATAAAATGTATGTACGAACCATTATTTATGTTAAAATAACATAGTAAATAGTATCGCTTTTAAATTATATGCATTTATTATATGAAGGGCGACGCCAAATTGACATGGGTGCTTATTTGATTAGGAATTACTGGTAATTAATGTAATCATAACTCATATTTTATGAAGTGTTATTAATTTAAGCCATCACGCGACAGTGCGCACTTACATATATGTAAAAGGTAAATTTCTACATGTTTTTTGTTTATATAAGAATTTATTTTTCTAAGCTATGAAAACCTTATTTTTATCAAAATAAAGAAAATTCGATCACTAAAATTATAATTAGGTGATTTTTCCATATAGCAGGGTAGACATACGGAACTTAGTGTCGAAAAAAAATTAAACCCACAACCGTCGCCTTTACAGTCATACACTGAACCATAGCATCTAGTGTTATAGCATTAAAATATTTTTTTAAAGCCATGATCGGGATTCAAAACCACAATCATCGCGTGTTCAATCCGATAATTTCACCAACACCATAGTGGCGTCAATATATAATAAACCTTTATGTATTCTTCTTTTTTTTACCTTCACGCTGTATCCCGCACACAGCAAGATAGGCAGAGGGAACCCAGTGTAACACAGTCCGTTCCCCACTTTCTGCCGAATTCTGGAGGCATTGCGTGTTAAGGGCCAGAACTCAACGCCGCGCTTAGCCTCGACACCAGAGCGAAGAAATGGAAATATAAATTTAAGTAAATATTTCATCTCCTCGAGTGGGGATCGAACCCACAACCAGTCGGTTTTACAGTCACACTTTGTGCCGCTGGGCCACGACTGGCCTCAATCAACCTTTATGTATAATTAATGAATATTTACAATTTTAGGGCTCATACCCACAGTCTATCATGGAGACATATTAGCCTAATTAATAGCAAAAGCTAATTTGTTGCACGTTATGTCGTGACAAACTAATATATTTCATAGTCAGATTAAAGGATTCCAAAGTGGAGTCGTTGTTGGAAGTTCAAAAGAGGATTAAAAGTTCAGTGAGGATTTTCATTGTTAAAAGTAAATTTCAACGCGGAAAAATGTTGGACGATATTTATGAAAATACAGTAAAATTTTAGTTCTCATTTAGTTTTCACAACTCCAAGCGAAAGCTGCTCAACTTTCCGCCGGGGCTGCTGTGAACGTATTGTATATAAGTAAATATATTATAAATTTAAGCAGCCATGTTCATTTTGTTATAATATTTAGTTATTTTACACTGATAGCATATTAAAAATATGTTTTTGGTTTGAAATTTCTGTGACTGACATATTATTACCTATTAAATTGTTTTTTAAAGTGTAATTGATTAAAATAAATAGTTTTCAATATTGAAACACACAATTGAATGTGACAAAAACATTTGAGGCAGCCATGACGCAGTGTAGAGTGAAACGCGATGGTTGGGCGTCTGATTACCACTTGAGGTATTGAAACATAGCCTTACAGGTTTAAATACAATTTTAATGTACAAATTACAAATATTTATTCATTATATCAAAAGAATTTAAAGTTATTTATTATAAAAGCTGTTCATTTAGAAGTCGAGGCTTGTCGTGGCATAGAAGCTCTAAGTGTAACTGTAAACACGACTGGTTGTGGGTTGTAAATATTTCATTTCCTCGAGTGGGGATCAATTCCACTCGAGGAAATGAAATATTTATTTACATTTATATTTTCGTTTCTTCGCTCTGGTGCCGAGGCAAAGCACGGCGCTGAGTTCCGCCACTCAACACGCGATGCCTCCAGAACTCGGCGGAAAGTGGGGAACGGAGTATCCTAACACTAGGTTCCCCCTGCCTAACTTGCTGTGTGTGGGATACGGCGTGAAGCTGATTTAATTTCATTTTTCGTTTAGAAGTCTCCGAATCATATAAATATACGGATAGAAAACCTACAACAATTTCATTGCCCAATATTGATTGTACCTATCTGTAAGAGTCGAATTTCACTAATAGATGGCGTTAATATCGGAAATTACTTATTTTACAATTCAAATCATTATTTTCCCATTAACCCTTTCTATAAAACTTTAACATTATCATCAAATATAAGCTAACATAGATTATGGATAAAAAATGGCTTTCCAAGCTAATAAAAGAAAAAAAAACATGAAGAAAGCATTCAATTGAAACAGCATAACTTCTCTCCATTAAACTTACTTACAAACAAAAGTTTCGAGTTTTGTTAACGATATTTTTTGTGGGCTATTTTAACGAGTTCATAACATTGCCCTTTTTTATTTGGAGTAGTCAATTAAGTTGGAAATAGAGTATTAAATTATTTATTCGAAAATTGTTCTGTCCATTTATATACATATATAATATTTTATTTAAATACACAGCGTGTTGTATCTATTATAAAATTATTAAAACATGTCTATTTTTAAATGTAATAGACTTCTATTACACGTTATTTTATTTTGAATATAGATTTTAGGCTTTTTGAAGTATAACGATGAGTTGTGAAATTATTTTGATATTTATTATTCCGCCACTCAACACGCAATGCCGATAGAATAACCATATAATATTTATCTGTTTAAGTTTTAAAAATATTTTAAGTTCTATAAAGTTAAATCATTCTCTTCATTTATATAATTTTTGTCTTAAATAAATATTAGTAGTTTAATACAATCATGACAATAACGATTCCCTTTTTGTCATTGAAAAAAAAAACGTATGAAAATTTTAACGCATAACAAAGATTAATGAGCTCGAATCCCGAAAATTAAATTTTTAATACATTTTCATAACCAAAGTGTGAAACGAAAATGACACAGAAAAAAATATTAACTTAATTAAAAACCACAAAGTTAACTCTTACACCATTAACCTTAAACAGACACACTAACCACCAGCAATTCGAAATTGCTTCCAAATTCAAGCATGCCATTGTCTAAAGCACGTCCTCAGTATCGATCCATTGAATTTGGCGTTACATTCAAGTTTTCAATAAGTTATCTGTTGGGCACGAGCACGCTTGCTTTTAGAGGAAACTCGGTTAGACGATGTGACGGCAAAGGTAAGTAAGGTAAACCTAACTAAGTTTTGTACCGCATTGTTTGTGGTTATTCTGTTATATGACGGGATAATGGTGTACGGATATATATACATTTTATATTATAAAAGTATATAGAAAATGCTTTTTCATCAGTTTCGGTTAAGTCTTATTTTTAATAAAATTTATCAAAAATAAGACTTAACCGAAAGTAGCCAAAACGTACGCTTTATATATTTTTTTGCGACTTGAAATGAACAAACCTTATAACTTTCGGGATTAGATCTATGTGTGCTATTTATCTACTATGTATGCTTGTGCTGATCGAGGAGTGACAAATGAAAAAAAAGTATTAAATCTTATTGGTTGTGGGTTCGATCCCCACTCGAGGAAATGAAATATTTATTTATATTTGCATTTCTTCGCTTTGGTGTCGAGGGAAAAGCGCAGCGTTGAGTTCCGCCACTCAACACGAAATGCCTCCAGAAATTGGCGGAAAGTGAGGAACGGAGCGTCTTAACACTAGGTTCCCTCTGCTTACCCTGCTGTGTGCGGGATACAGCGTGAAGATGAAAAAAAAACAGAAAAAAAAAATGTTATAAAAGTACAAACGTAGTATTGCTACATAAATGCTATGCGGAAGGTTAGTGTCAGCTTAGAGGGATCCCAGTGTTTCTGAACATTGTTTTAAAACATTACGTGTTGAGTGGCGGAACACAACGCCGCGCTTAGTCTTTTTACCAAAGGAAGAATTTTATTTAGCTTCGTGGGATATGTGGGATTGAACCCATAACCTCTTGAGCAACCGTAAAGTCGCACTAGTACTCCTTCGCAAATAGCCTCAACATCTATATCTATCTGCTTAGTTTATTTATAAAATATTATAAGTATATATATTGACGCAAAACAACAACTCACATTTATATATCTAAATACTTTTGTAAAGTCCAAAAACCAATAAGTAACAAAAAAAAGATACTCTGCAGAAACGAAATTCTTTATTTACTATTCAGTTTTACTCAATTTCTTTGTGCAAAATAATAAAAATTATAAAATTCACTGTATATGCCTTTTTTGTTCTAAAAAAACACACCAATGCAAATACTATTAGAAGTAGGTATACAATATTTAATTTCCACGGTTTCACGGTATATAAAAGCCGATTTTATTATTCGGTTTTGCAAATATTTTTGATGGAAAAAAAACTGTGTTGTATTGCGGTATCGTATTTTCGGTAGTTTTTAAGGTCAAAAGCGTTCTATTTATTTGCCCACTCCATTCCTGACTTGAAAATATTTATTTTCATACTTCATGTTTTATTTGAAATCACAATAAATTCTATTTTTTTCGTGCTTTTGGAGTTTTGTGATAAATCTAAAAGGTTTTAGTTATTTTAGTGTGTTTGTTGTATGTTTGTTTTTCTCGTATTGGCTGGATATTTATACATATATTTTATAGTTGGATTTGCTATAGAGAGACATATTATAATATTTTATTTCAAAAAAAATTAAGATTTTAAGAGGCCAGTCGTGGCGCAGGAGTACAACTGTGTGGCTATAAACGCGACAGGTTGTAGGTTCGTTTCTCATTCGAGAGTAGTGGGGAACGGAAGTGACTTAATGATAGCGGAGTGCCTTAACACTAGATTCCCAGGAACCCTGCTATAGGCAGGACACTGCGTGAAACTAAAAAAAGACTTTAAAAGGATGTTTCGCTTACAATTTCGGTTTGTAACGATAATTAGTGATTAAATCATGAAGTGTAATGGTTATTGTAGGTTCCGCCGAAATAAGACCTCTTGATATTCCTCATTGAGGCCAGTCGTGGTGCAGTGTGACTGTAAAACCGACTGGTTGTGGGTTCGATCTCCACTCGAGGAGATGAAATATTTACTTAAATTTATATTTCCATTTCTTCGCTCTGGTGTCGATTCAAAAGCGCGAATAGAGCTCTGCCACTCAACACGCAATGCCTCCAAAATTCGGCAGAAAGTGGAGAACGGAGTGTGAAAAAAAATATTCCCCATCAATAAAATAATGTTACATTATATAATTTTTTAATCATATGTAATTTAAATAATCTAAAAACAAAAACAGCTTAGCTAATTTATTATAAGACTACAAATTTGAAATGGTTCCTTTTTATGTGAAATTTGCACTCGAATTAACGTTAGAGATAAATATCGGGCATCAAGCAAGGTTAGACTGCGGTCGCTTTAGGGAGGATCGTCAATTATACTGACAAAGTCAAAATCTATCAATTGAGAAACTTTATACTGAATGTAGATTCTACTTAGTTCATAGTAAAGTTACCTTTAATAATAGTACTTACTTTACTTACTTACTTTAGAGTGTAATAAATTGTTATATGCATACTAGTCGTCGCTCGCGACTTTATTTGTGTTAACTTGACGAGGTGTTTTTTTGTTTTTTCCCGTTTCCTTAATAATTTTGAGATATCCTTTTTTGCTCAGATGATAGTCAAGATGTATAGGACATTTTAACTTTAAATAGGCTTTGTCTGTCATATACACAGTAATATCAAATATATAATATTATTATTTATTAATAATTATTTATTAATGTCAAAAATATCAAAAATAAATAATACGAAATACAAATTTGGTGTAAAGGCGGCCTTATCACTACAGGTGATCTCTTCCAGGCTTCCCATATTATTATAAAATGTTAAATCCCGTTTCATTTCGTATCTTTAATCGTTTAACAGAAATTACTATTTAAATTAGGCACGTCCTCTTCAAACAGACAGAAGAAATGATATATGACTTAATAGCTATAGAAAGACTTTGCTTATTAAATTACACTCAGTTACAAACTTTGACAATGCTGACGAGAAAAGTACTTCTATTTCTAATATAGAAACTTTTCCTTTTGTAATTTTATAATAATCTGTTATCATCTAAGATTAGTTTATATTTTTTTAGTAGGCAGGCACAGAAACTTAGTGTCGAGACACTCCATTTTAGCTTTTCGCTAGAATTCAAGATTAAAGATGGCATGTTGAATTGCGGAACTCAATGCCGCTTAATCTAATCAGATAGGTGAAATGAAAATCAAACCCACAACCATCGCGTTACCATAAGACGTACCACTGTGTCATCATGGTATTGTGTCATGTATTATTAGTGTTTGTACATGAATCACTCATAATAATAAACAAATATAATTTAAAATTATTTTTAATAATCTATTATGGTGTAAAGGTCACTGAATAATATAATGGAATTTCTGAAAATAGATATAGAAACGCTATATCTATTTTCAATCTCCATAGTAACACTATATCTATTTTCAACACTTCAATAACTATAAGTTGTATAAATATAGACTCAATATTAAAAGGTTACTTTAATTTTAATTAAGTATTTTAATAAGCATGAATGCTTAGTACACTAAGAATATTTTGAATATTTGATTTAATTGTTGTCTAGTTGACTTGCATTTTTTCTCCCATTTCGATTCTCATTTTTTTTTGTCAATGTAAGTGCCCATTTCGCACTCTTAAGTGGACTTTACGCCCCTATGCTTATATCAATGGTTGAATATAATAAAAAAATATTACATAATAATATAACAATAATACTTACAAAATTAAAAAAAAACAACTAATACTTTCGCCTACTTTCGTTTGCTTGAAATATAGAACGTAAAATTCCGTTTTATTTCCGTTCTCGAATTTTCTCTTAGTGCTCCCATACAAGAACTCCCAAGGAGTGAAATACACTCAAAATTTTAGTTTTATCACTTTCAAGAGTTTTATATACTTAGATTTAAGTATATCATCAAATATGGTTACAACTATATTTTCATCTTACAGTTTTTATATTTTAAGTTAGTATAATATTTTTTTTTATCAGCTTCACGCTGTATCCCGCACACAGCTGGGTAGGCAGAGGGAACCCAGTGTTAAGACACTCCGTTCCCCACTTTCTGCCGAATTCTGGAGGCATTGCGTGTTGAGTGGCAGAACTCAACGCCGCGCTTAACCTCGACACCAGAGCGAAGAAATGGAAATATAAATTTAAGTAAATATTTCATCTCCTCGAGTGGGGATCGAACCCACAACCAGTCGGTTTTACAGTCACACTCCGTGCCGCTGCGCCACGACTGACCTCACTTTTATATACTTAGATATAATTATGTCGTCAAATATGGCTATTACTATGTTTTCATTTTAAGTTTTTTATATTTTAAGTTAGTACAATAATAATATTCTTTATTCTATATCTAACAAATTTCGCAGCTTAGAAGAGAGCAAGATTTAGAAGAGGCCAGTCGTGGCACGACTGGTTGTGAGTCCGATCCCCACTCGAGGTAAAAATATTTATTTAAATTTATATTTCCATTTCTTCGCTCTGGTGTCGAAGTAAAGCGCGCCGTTGAATTCTGCCACTCAATACGCAATGCCTCCAGAATTAGGCAGAAAGTGGAGAACGGAGTGTCTTAACACTAGATTCCCTCTGCCTACCTTGCTGTGTGCGGGATACAGCGTGAAGCTGATTTTAATAAATTTCACAGCTTAGGAGAGATCAAGATTTAGAAGAGGCCAGTCGTGGCGCAGGGCCACAAAGTGTGCCTGTAAAACCGGCTGGTTGTGGGTTCGATCCCCACTCGAGGAGATGAAATATTTATTTAAATTTATATTTCCATTTCTTCGCTCTGATGTTTATTTTATTTTAAAAGAGATCAAAAATTAAATTATAACGCTCTAAAATGACAGCCAGTTACGATGCGAAAGCTCCGTATCGCTATAAAAATAATAACCCACAATATACATAACAATGTTCATTATACATCTCAGCCTAGGTAACATTAACATAATTAGTTGCGGAACTTCTGTCTCAAATTCACGCCGAACTAAGACTATTTCTGAAAACGTCACGTAAGTAGAACACCGATTTGATTTATGAATTTAGCAAAGTCGAGAACGTAGAAATGTCTAAAGTTGTCTATTTTGCATTTCCCAGCGGAAGGAGCGTCAAGCTTTAATTTTTATGTGCTTAAGAGCTACTGGAAGTCTGCTTCGGTAGTGATTAAGAACTACGAAAATAAACTAACTAACGATGGTTTGATTTTGTATTCCTTTTCGGTTAGTGTTTGTGTAAAAATTAATTTATTTATATTATATTCTTTACAACCCCCGAACGGGAATTGGACCTATCTATAGTAAGATCTGTAGTAGAAGAAGGCATAAGTATATATTTAAAATTCTCTATTTTCCACTTCCCATCCCTTTTTTATGTCGATCTAGCTCTGCTATTGAACATTTAAGTTAGGTGTCAAACTATTGTAAAAGAAATGTCAAACACTCCACAATTTATACTTACGCTTAGCTTTTCTTCATATATTTGTATAAAAATATTTTAAGAAAATGTTATATTTGTACTAAATAACACAGCAACATAATGAAATGTTAACTTAAAAAGATTTCTGTTATTTCCATTGAACATGAATTTTGTAGGGTTTTCTTTGAATTTAAATATCAAACTTGCTGATGTTAGTACATCTTTGCACGTTATCTTGAAGATTTCTTGAAAAGGTTCTATAAAATCCAAGTCCTTGGCTTGCGCTATTCGACGTTTCTACCTCGAATTAAATTGAAGTGAAGAAGAAACTGATAGTACTTAATGTCTGTAGGAAAGTTAGTATTATTTTATGTTATTAGGTATATGTTATTTCGTCGTAGTGCAGGAGTAGGGGGGCGGTTGTGAGTTCGATCCCCGCTCGGGGAAATGAATTATTATTTATTAATATTTTCATTTATTTGCTCTGGCACCAAGACAAAAACTTGGGATTGAGTTCGGCCACTCAATACGCAATGCCTCGAAAAATTTGCCAAAAAGTGAGGAACGAAGCTTCTTAACACAAGGTTCCCTTTCCCTTTTACTCCACTGAGCGAAACAGCGTGAAGCTGATTTATTATGCTATTTGTGCTACATGAATTAATAATGCAGTAGTAGTATTTTATTCGTAAATCATAATGGATGGTTGAATTAATAACAGGATTATTTTTTAGTATAAACAATGATGTAAAAAGTTATGTTTTTATCCAAATTGATGACCGGATTGTCGTTGTAAAATTTATAAATATTATGGCATATCATTACTTAATATTATAAATGTGATGGTACATACAAAATGGTTTGTTACGCCAAAACCTCAACTGTGAATGTTTTTTTCTGCTTCACGCTGTATGCCGCAGACAGCAGAATAGGCATAGGGAACCTAGTGCCGAAACACTCCATTTCCAATATTCCACCGAATTTTCCTTCATGTGTTGAGTATATATAATTATGTATAGATAATTATGTACGACATGTTAGTTATCGATTAAATGTAACAAGAGGTGACTTCGGCCATCAATCACATTCGCTAAAGTGTATGTATTGCTTTCTAACGATCCGCCCACGTCCGCTCAGGTACTCCGCGTCGATCGATAGTAGTTTATTTAGTTAAGTTTATTATATGGTGATTATGTCGGGCAACTATTCAAAAATATATTAATTTAGTATTATAGTATAATACAAAAATGTAATATTTTTTTTCTCCTATTATTTAAACAAGTTCTTTTTAAATAATTTCATCACGCCTTATGTCACAACGTGGGATAGAAATCTTTTTAGCGTAGTGTCAAAACTCTCTATTCTCACTTCCAACTCGAATTTTACACATTGTTGAGTGAAGGGACTCTACGCATACATAAACATACCTACAATAAACAGGCCTATAAAAAATTACCATCCCGTAGATCTTTTCGTTCTGTTCTTTCTGGCTTTTCCTCTAGAGATAAAGCGCGAAGCTATGTAAATCATAATCAGCTTCAAGCTAAATCCCGCACACAACAGGGTAGGCAGAGGGAACCTGGTGTTAAAATACTCCATTCCCCACTTTCTGCCGAATTCTGGAGGCATTGCGTGTTAGGTGGCAAAACTCAATGCCGCGCTTAACCTCGACACCAGCGCGAAAAAATGGAAATATAAATTTTAAATATTTTTTTTATCTCCTCGAGTGGGGATCGAACCCACAAACAGTTAGTTTTATAGTCACACTTCGTGCCGCTGCGCCACGACTGGCCACAGATACTATTCTAGTCCTAATTTACTCATTCCAGTTTATACTTTGATCTATATATGTAATTTACGGGCTGTACCTACTTTGGTATTGGATGGTCGTGTGTGCTAGATTCTAAAGATATATCTATTTCTAAAGTTACGAGCTCCTGCCCACAACTTTATGTACGTAAAGTATAAAATAAGATCCGAAATAAAATTCCAGAAGTAGTGACTGTTGTGATCAGTTAGAAAGCGTATGATTTGACGTTGGTAGTGAGTTCGATACTTACTCATAGGAATTATTGCGAGTATATTGAAATTATATTAATTTCTACTTTAGAGAAAGTAAAAAAAATATATGTAAATAGAAAAATATTTCAGAAATATGAAAATCAAATTAGCTGTATGAATATAAATAAAAAAAACGCCGATCAGTTTTGGTGTCTTCACGTATTTAATACTTAAAGAATCATATAAGATTAAATAAATAATATAAATGCATACTTTATTTAGTCAAAGTATGGAATTCATTTATTTCGCACATTTTTTTTTTAGTTTCATGCTCTATTCTGTAGGTAGTAAAGAAGACAGTTTGTCTTTGTCTTGTTACCAGAACAAGCAAATAAAAATAGTGGCATCCCAACCCACAACCTTCACGTTTTCCAGACAGATACCGTTACAGGCGCGACAGTAAATGAAACTTTTTATATAAATTTAAATAAATCAGCTTCACGCTGTATCCCGCCCACAACAGGGTAGGCAGAGGGAACCTAGTGTTAAGACACTCCATTCCCCACTTTCTGCCGAATTCTGGGGGCATTACGTTGAGTTGAATTTAGTTGAGTTGAGTGATCTCGACACCAGAGCGAAGAAGTGGAAATATAAATTTAAATAAATATTTCATCTCCTCGAGTGGAGATCGAATCCAAAACCAGTCGGTTTTACAGTCCCACTTTGTGCCCCTGCGCCACGACTGGCCTCTTATATAAATTATAATTATATAAATTTAAAATTTCAAAACTAAGATGCTAGTTCACCAGTCTAACATCAAATAAATTTCATTCCCTTTCACACACAATTTAACAAGTGATCCTACTCGTGAGCGTATGTATTTTTGGCGTGTATTTACTGTTGTACCAATCGAGCTGTATACGTCAGTGTTCACTGTGGTCGCTGCATCCATTATTCAGTTTAACAATGTACCTATTTTACTACACTATATGTTCGTGGACCGATGCAATTTATTGGCATGTCATTTAAAAGTGGTAGGGACACTGTCTTTTTGGCCAATTTACTTTATAGTTGGAATTAAGTAAGGAATGTTTTGTTATAATATTTCATTTTTTTATTTTTTTTATAAAAAAGTATTCACGCTGTATCCCGCACACACAAGGGTAGGCACAGGAAACCCAGTGTTAGGACTCCATTGCATATTTTCCGCTGAATTCTGAAACTTTTGAACTTTCCTCAAATGGGACCGAACCCACAACCAATCGCGCTTATTCATTAAAAAAAAAGATCATTAAAAGATCCCCGGCACCTACTCTATGGCTACACCGCACCTCGCGCCCGCTTGAAAAGTCGCCACAGTTTTATAAAAGCTACCACAGCTTTAGATTCTGATCCGAGTCGTGCTAGGGAACGGCTATGGCAGACAAACCACCCACCACCTTCAGACTTTGTCCCTCCCAAAGAGTGCTTACCCGCAGGTTACAACCTGCAGTGGCCAACCTGGAAGTCACTTAATCGTTTACGGAGCCAGGTTGGCCGATGCAAGGAACATCTTGTGAAATGGGGGTACGCACTAAAAGATGAATCAACCTGCGATTGTGGCGTCAACCCACAAACGATGGCACACTTACTCTCCTGCCCTAAATGTCCATTCACCTGTTCATATGACGACCTGATCAGGGCAACAGATACCGCAGTCAACGTGGCTAAATACTGGCAAAATATGATATAAAATTCCAAGCATTGACACGAAGAAGAAGAAGAAGATTACCCCCTGCGCCAGGACTGGCCTTAAGGAAATTACTAGGAATTTAGGGGACATTACTCAATCGTTTGGTCCCTTATTTCGGCCCTTTTCGAGATTAGGTTTCGGCTGATTGAGTGCTACTTAACGAAATTTAATACAGCACTTTTCCTAGATAGAAACTCTTAGTTAAATATATTAATCCTTAGGAGGAATTCATAATGTAAATCAGCTTTACGTCATCAGCGATCAGCTGTATCGCACACGCAGCAGGGTAGGCAAAGGGAACCTAGTGTTAAGACACTCCGTTCCCCACCCCAAGAAAAAAATAATTTATAATGTAAGTAGTAAATAAACTAATAGCTCTTAATGGGGTAAAATAAACTCTATTCAATAGAAAAAAAAAACATTTTTTTGCAATCCTGCTTCATAAAAAAAGCCACTGTCCAAATCTGATCATTTATTTAACATTTGCATATTAAATAAAATAAATTTACCATTTAAGGATGAAAACACCCCCAAAGGCATATTATATATTCATGATTTTGTTAGCCCTTAGCACGGTGTAATGTTTCCATAACCATATAACATTACCATACAAATATGTTAATGAGAGTAGCATGTGTGTCATTTACGTCTTGACTGTTGACCCAAATTTAATAAAAAAAACCTTCTAAGGATACTTGAATGTCGAACAGAGCTTTTTGTACTTAACGTGTTTTCATCGTGACATCTACTAAATATATTTTACTGTGTTAGATAGTGTCAAAGGCAGGTAGAATAAGAAATACGTAGGGCGTAGGCCTACTACGCCGTAGAGGTGACGTAGACGTTCCTGCTACGTAGTAAAACAAAAATAAATTAAGAAAATCTTAAATCAAATAAATAAAGTAAATCAGCTTCACGCTGTAACACGCACACAGCAGGGTAGGCATAGGGAACCTACCTGTTAAGACACTCCGTTCCCTGAATTTCCGCCGAATTCTGGAGGCATAAATTCAAGTAAATATTTCATCTTCTCGAGTGGGGATCGAATCCACAACCAGTCGATTTACAGTTACACTTTGTGCCACTGCGCCACGACTGGCCTCATCATCAAATTATAGTACTATATCGATAATATATTTTTTTGTCATTTCGTATATTTCGACTAACGCTGGTCAAATAAATAGCGGTCCAGAATTCCACCAATCAGAACACAGTATCTCGAATTTAGGTGGAAAGTGGAAAACAGAGTGTCTCAACACTAGGTTTTCTCCGCATAACCTGTTATGTGAATATAATTAAAACGTGAAATTTAAGAAAAATATATATCTTTAAACAATTATAGAAAATTAGTTTAACAAATATATGAAAAATCTCATAACCTATACAAAACAATACAATAAAACACACAAATATAATTTTGCTCATGTTATTGCAATAAAATAAAAACAAAGTGTATTTCAATTTCAATTTTATGAGCTTCCTCTGTAATCAAATGAAATTCTATTTTGAAATATTTATAATTTTTAGAAATATCATTGATTGTTCATATTGTTAAATGTGTTAAATAAGAAATTGAATTAATCATCGTGACGCAGTAGAGCAGTTCTGAATGTTAACGTGATGATCGTGGGTTCGATTTCCACACAAAGAGTTATATTTAAATTTACTATATTAGCTGTAGATATGAATTTTACCATCAACGGCGTTTAATTTCACTATTCAACTCACAATATCTCGAAATGTCTTAAGACAAGAATCTGATCCATTTTCTATACTACTGTAATCAGGGTCAAAGATAATTAATTCTAAGCAAAAAAATATATTTTAAAATGTTTAATTAGTACTTAAAATAACTCATAATTATACAATAATAATATTATAATACATTGTTATTTAAAAAAAATAATATAAAAAGGAAAATCTTATAACTCCTAAACGTTATCAAATGTACTAAAATTCCGAAGTCCCACTTAAAATCTATTTCCACTACGAAATGAATAGAAAACCAGCTGACGCCTGACGCTGGGTAGATACGAGAACGAGTATGTAACAAGCAGGAAACGTAGCATCTGATGGTGCTAGTTGAATCACGAAAGCGTTGCGATTTATATTTAAATTTAGTGCTTAATCTGATCTTTACTTACTTGGCAATTATAAAAAAATCGCTTTTAGATTTTGACTTTAATACTTTTTTAGGAAAACGTGTAAAAAAATTAACGTAATGATATTTGAACCCACACTTCTTAGAAATCGTCCAGGCGCTTTGACTACTAGGCCATACGTTCTCATCGAACTATGTCGAAATTCTTATACGCTTGTCATCATTTATTTATGTTGCTGTCAGCTGTGTAGGGAGATTTTTACAAATTTCCGCTACCCAGAGGTAATTATAATAAATAGAATTATAATTTGGCAGGAGATAATGCTATTTATTATTTTTTATCCAAAGAGTGGGATAAAATGATATTATTTTCTAAAGTGTGAAATAACTTCAAAAATGTCCTCAGTTAATTTTTGAAACGTACTACGAAACTTGGTGAAATCAATCACCAGAGAGAAACTTGAATGGTGGAGGCAAACGTTAATGAGAGTTTTAAACGGGCTCCTGACACCTACATTTGAGTCGCTTTTACTCCCAAATTTGATAATAAGTGAAGATGACATAACTTTTTAAAGTCTTTTTCGCTTTGTTAAATAAGTTTATCCGGACAGTAAAGCTTCAAATCACCCACCTTTCTATATTTCTTATAGTTTTCTGGTTTCCAGAAAAAAAATTGAGTTTTTTTTAATCTACTTTAATACATAAGGATTATCAAGCCACAATTTTCGTAAATAGAAACGTTATGTTATTTTATTATACTAAATATAACCAATGACCAATATGGGAGATTAAATTCACAAAATTTACATTAAAGCTTTATCCAATTCCACAAACAACATTATCTCGAAATATTTTCACTTATATTAAAATATTTCATTTACTCTGAAAATTTACGAATAGAAACACAAATCCTCGTGCCGTCTCTTTCCCGACCTACATTTTGATATAAGGGAAGAACGGGACGGTTTTTACAATCTGTTACTAGTTTAAAGTCAGTCGATAAGCTGGTTTATTAGTTCAGAATTTACATAGAAACGATGCAACGCCTGTTTGTTTACGACTTACTTTATACAAATATAGTATAACACGACTTAATTAAAAGTGATGGAGAAATGTACTGCGTCACAGATGTGGTGATTCATATTTAATTTTGTTCGTTTTTTAGTAAGAAAAGTTTTAATAATATTATATTGTGTTGCTTTTATATTTTAGCGTACATTTTTCACTGTTTGAGCGCACAAAAGAATTGTAGTATTTTCTTTAGCTTCGCACTTTTACTCGCATATAATATAGGGTAGATAGTGGTGATCTAGAGAGAGTTAGGACACTTAGGACACTCAGTTTGCCACTTTCCGTATAATTTTCAAGAACTCTACGCAACGTCTTATTTTATAATACTAAGTTATAAATGAAAATATTTAAAGCATAATTGTTTTCTGTGTGGAAAGTAGAGAACAAAATATTTTAACACTCGGTTTTCTCTGTTTTCCTCAGCTACAAGCGTACAGTATGAAGCTAAAACAAAAAGAAAAAAATAATATTCCCCAAAGTGGATCAAATCCCCAACCACCGTGTTTACAGTCGGACGCAGTTCCTTATTTTTAAAGTAAATTATAGAAGTTGATCTAGTGTCAATACTTACTGTAAGATAAAATCTATAGGTTATATTGGGCTGATAATTTTTATATATTAATAAAGTAAGGGGCGTTTCTAAGTAATCATCGATCGATTGAAACCTATCCTAGTTAAAGTTAAATAACTGAAGCTGAGATTGAGGGCATCGTGTCGCAGCGGTACAGTGTCTGAGTATAAATTCGACGGTTGTAGGTTCCATTCCACCAAGGTGAAGTTAATTATTTCAGTTCCCCTCTCTGGTAACTATATAAGGCGGGGAATGGATTTTCTTCCTCTCAACTCGTAATTTCATGAAATTTGAAACGGTAAACGCTTCACGCTGTATCCCGCATACAGCGTGAAGCGTAGGTTAGGTAATAAGCTAATTTTGGCCAAAAACTTAAGATTTTTAAATAAACTAAAAAAGGACGATTGCTTATTAGTTGGTTCTTTTTTTCTATTTATAACAGTAAATTCTCGAAATATATGAAAATAAAAAAATATAATACGAACTAAATACGTAAGTAAAGTAAATTACATTGAAATTAGAAGTTTGCACTGAAAAATGCTTTTTGCCAAAGTAGCGTTGCGTTACTCAAGACCCCAAGTCTGGAATTCTGACGTAGATAACCTTGTATTTTTAACCCCGACGCAAAAAGAAGAGTGTTGTAAATTTGACGTGTTTATGTGTTTGTTTGTGTCACTGTAACTCCTGAATTAATTAACCAATTTGAGTGAAGTCTGTTTTTTAATTCGATCAGCTTGTGTTTTATATAAATGGTATTAGTAGTTTAAGCAAGCTAGAGCTTTTTTTTTAATTTAAAATTCTGCTAGTATTACTAATTATTGATGCTCATCCTATCGCCATGCGAAATACAGCATGAAGCTATCAATAATACCCAAGCGTACAGATAGGTAATTTGGACATCTGAATCTCAATCTGGCGCCGTGGCAAAAGAATGTGACTGTAACGCGACGCGACGGAATGAATTGTTATTCTTAATATTTTCATTTCTTCGTTCTGGCACCAAGTCAAAAGGCGTTGAGTTCCACAACACAACACGCAATGCCTTGAAAAATTCGGTCAAGAGTGGGGAACGGAGTACCTTAACACTATGTTCCCACTCCCTACCCTGGTTGTGCGGTATATGATGATTTGATTTGAGATAATTTGACTTTTTAAATTTCAATATCAAATATTCTACTGACAAACATTTCTCCAAGTTTATATTGCTTTCGTGTAGCTCTTCAGTTTAATTGATATTTGAAATTTCAAAGCCCACATTTTCCAGTTATGATTATGTTATATTATAAAAGATAGCAAGAACTTAAAAAGTGTACGGAGTGTCTTAACACTAGGTTCCCTCTGCCTACCCTGCTGTGTGCGGGATACAGCGTGAAGCTAATTTAATTTTTTTTTTTTATAAAAGATAGCAAGAACTTAAAAAGGCTTCTAACATTATTATTCCATTCTAAGAAAATAAAATCTACCAGGTTACAACGCTTATATTTTTTTAATATTTTATGATATTATTAAAGGTATCACTTAATAGATCATGAAAACTATCGTAGATCCATTATTACAATAAATATTGGTACAATTGTTACGTGTCTGATATGATTCGGATAAAATTACTTTGAAAAAAAAATAATGTGAAATTAGGACTAAAACAGCTTTTTTTTTGTATTATAAAAAAGCTTTTTTAGTCCTAATTTCACATTATTTTAGTGGACATAGTAAGTTATTTATATATATACAAAAACAAAACAAAAAAAAGAAAAAAAATCAGTTTCACGCTGTATCCCGCACACAGCAGGGTAGGCAGAGGGAACCTAGTGTTAAGACACTCCGTTCCCCACTTTCCGACGAATTCTGGAGGCATTGCGTTCTGAGTGGCGGAAGTCAACGCCGCGCTTTGCCTCGACATATATTCATACTTTGAATATAACTTGCTGTTGATCGTCGTGGCCATTTTCACAACGTAATGTAATGAACGAACGAACACAACGATCTCTCTCGTATCCTTCTCTCTGTATCTCTTACCAAACAACAATTCTTAGTAATTATCTTTGGGTAGCGGAAATTTGTAAAAATCTCCCTACAGATATACTAACAACATAAATATATTATATTGTAACAAGTATATAAGAATTTCGATGTAGCTCAATAAGAACATATGGCTTAAGGACAAAACGTACGGAAGGTTTCCAAAGAGGCGCGGGTTCAAATCCCGCTACGTTCAAAATTTTATACGTTTTTTTAATAAGTATTATTCTTTCCTAAATGTGGAATAAGATTGAAAAATGTAAAAAAAATATAAAAGAGCCATATTTAAGATTTGTTTACTTACAACTAAAACACTTAGCACAAAAAAAAAATATTTAAAAATGCATAAAATTTTAATATCGGGATTTGAACCAGTACCTATTGGAAGATATCTAACAGTTGGAAAGTACTAAATAACATGAAGATTACTTGTTCTATTGAGGGATAATAGGTGTATTGTCTCCAAACTTAATAAATGTAGGTTTAACTTTATGAATAATAATAAACTAGGCTTAGTAAATAGCTGTATAATACGTTCGATTGACAGGGTCATTCAGTCAAGGATAAGATGAGGGAATTTATTTTTAAGACATTCCGTTTTTATTAGAACATTTCTATTACCCACTTTCCGCCAATTCTGGAGGCACTGTGTGACAACTTGTGGAAATCAACGCCGCGCCTTGCCTCAATATCCGTGACAAACACTTGATTTACTACACATCGACCATTTTCGAAATTGGACGCCGTTTATACATATGTTGAGTGTAGGAACTTAACGCCGCACTTTGTCGGCGATAAAAGGAAAATAACAATTCGTTCCTCTAAGAAATTGAACCACCAACCATCGCCTTTGTAGTCAAACTCAAAACACACAAAAAAGATATAAAACTAAACCTAACATTAAATTAATTAAACAGAATATAACATACTATCAAGTACAATAGTATTAATATTTAACATGTAAACATTTTGTATAACCAAGGCTAATAAAGGCCAAAGTTTACTTCAATGTCCACGAACAAAAACAATAGAACCTTAACATTATTGTATTACAAACAAAGCCGGGCGTCGTACTATGTATAGTCACTTGATTTATTATCCTGGAAAGGAAGAAACGGGAATTAAACACAATTGCTTTGAAGATTAATGTTAGGGGATACAACGAATTTAATGCAAACCCACCCCGAGATAAGATTTATTTTTGACCTTAGGTTAACCTTTTTAATTTTTCATTACTATTATATATTATGAATATTTTATTTTGTTTTAATAGTGGATGATTTGGTTTAATATTTAATTGTGGGAAAGTTGTTAATTGAAACGTATGGTGGAATTGATTGAAATAATGTGTTTAAATCTTGAATTTTTGAAATATTTTGTATAATATATTTTGTATGCTATGATTTATAAGTAAATAAATCAAATAAATCAACTTCACGTTGTATCCCGCACACAGCATGGTAGGCAGAGGGAACCTAGTGCTAAGACACTCCGTTCCCCACTTTCCAAAGAGTTTTGGAGGAATTGCGTGTTGAGTGGCGGAACTCAACGCCGCGCTTTGCTTCGACACCATAGCGAAGAAATGAAAATATAAATGTAAATAAATATAGGTTTTGCATTCACACGAGGTGTGAATGCAAAACCGACCGGTTGTGGGTTCGATTCCCACTCGAGGAGATGAAATATTTACTTAAATTTATATTTCCATTTCTTCGCTCTGGTGTCGAGGTTAAGCGCGGCGTTGAGTTCTGCCACTCAACACGCAATGCCTCCAGAATTCGGCAGAAAGTGGGGAACGGAGTGTCTTAACACTAGGTTCCCTCTGCCTACCCTGCTGTGTGCGGGATACAGCGTGAAGCTAAATAAATATTTCATTTCCTGGAGTGTGTGGGGATCGAACCCACAACCAGTCGATTTTACAGTCACACTTTGTGCCCCTGGGCCACGACTGGCCTCTCCTCATAAGTAAATTGCGTCATTTTAATATAACGATTTGATATTTTTCGTATTATAACTTAAAAATATTGAATGTATGTTGTTGGTAAAAAAAATTATGAATTATTATGGTTGCGTTATGACGTAGTGGCAAAAGCGTAGACATATCAGTTGTGAGTTCAATTCCCACATAGTGAAATGAAATATATATTTTTTTTATTTTTTCGCTCCGATAGCACGAATAAAAAGCGGCGTTGAGTTTCGCCATTCAACACGCAATGCCTCGAAAAGTGGGAAACGGAGTGTCTTAAATATATTATATTAAATTTATAAACTGTTACCATCCATACTTACTATACTACATACGTATTAAAAAAATACAGCTGCGGCATACAGCCGCACGCAGCAGATTATGCAGAGGGAGCCTAGTGTCAAGACACTCCGTTCCCCATTTTCCACCGAATACAGAAGGCATTTCGTGTTAACTATGTACAAAATATTTATAATGTGTACGGAGTAATGTTAACGGGTTTGACCTTGGAATGTATTAGTCCTTTCACAAGTACTTTAGCTTAGTATTAAAGTTTTCAAGTAATACTGTAAATTCTAATTAAAAACGTACTTTATTCAAATATACTATTATAAGCACTTTTAAATCGTCGAAAATACAAAAAGTTATTGTAATTCATTTTATAACATAGCAAAAGTAAAAAGCTATATCTTTTATGATAATTATGTATATAAAACGAAGAAAATATATTATTGGGCAAATTAACTTATTTATTTAGATATATACTTTTACTTTTAATATAACTTGCTTGTTGGTCGTCGTGGCCTTTGGCTCAACATTTACCTATAATCGCGATGGTTGTGGGTTTAATTCTCACTCGGGGATATTTTATTTAATTTTTCGGTTTGATTAGAACAGAAACCGCGACGTTAAATTCCGCCACCCAACGCGCAATGCCTCAAAAATTTCGCGGGAACTGGGGAAACTCTGTCTACCCTGCTATATATTACGTAAGTAATAAAATAAATTACTTACTTATCAATTAGTGATAAATTTAAAAGCGATTTTCATTAAGACACCTCCGTCCCTCACTTTACGTCGAATTCTGTAAGCATTATTTGCTGAGTGGCGGAACTCAAAGCCGCGTCCCATTTACTTATCAATTTTTATATATTATAATATATAAATTTGACAACTAATATAAAATAAGAAATAATAAATTTATGAATAATCTACAACCTAAAGCATATTTGGTTAGTTTTGAGATATAGATAAGTTAAAAGCCATTATATTAAAGGCCACAATCCCAAGTCGGCCATTCGAACTCCAGCTACATACATGTACTGTCCCTAACGTCATATTCAATTTGCGTGCAATGAAACATATCATTCTGTATATTAAATAGTTGCGAAGCCAACTTTGTAATAGTTAAATGTCTTTCAGAGTACAATGTCTAGACAAAACCTGATAGCGGCTACCCTTATCTGATAGAATATCTAATCTAACGAATTTTGATATTTTTTTTGATAAAATTATAAATAAATAAATCAGTTTCACGCTGTATCCCGCACACAGCAGGGTAAGTAGAGGGAACCTAGTGTAAGAAACTCCGTTCTCCACTTTCTGCCGAATTCTGGAGACATTGCGTGTTAAGTGGCAGAACTCAACGCCGCGCTTTGCCTCAACACAAGAGCGAAGAAATCGAAATATAAATTTAAGTAAATATTTCATCTTCTCGAGTGGAGATCGAACCCACAGTTGGTTTTACTGTCAAACTTTGTGCCGCTGCGCCACGACTGATAAAATTATCATGACGTGAATTTTTTTTAATGGATTTTTGTAAGGGATTTAATATTTTATGTATGGGCAAAATATATAAGTACTTTTATATTGTTATTAAATTTTAAGATTTTACACATAGGCAACACGCCAGAGTGGGCAGTCGTGGCGCAGGGGCACAAAATGTGACTGTAAATCGTCTGGTAGTAGGTTCGATCCCCACACGAGGAAATAAAATATTTTTTTTTCTATTTATATTTTTATTTATTTGCTCTGATGTCGAGACAAAGCGTGGTATTGAGTTCCGCCACCCGCAATGCCTCCAGAACTCAGCGGAAAGTGAGGAACAGAGTTGTCTGCCTATCCTGCTATGTGCGGGATACAGCATGAAGCTGATTTTTTTAAGGCAACACGCCGTAGCCTCCTTTTTAGAAAGTTTCATCTATGTATATATGCAATTTTTAAACACGTAAATATGTAACTGAACTATATTTCGTAAATTTAATACATACAAACATATTATGAATCTATAACTTTCTCGAAAATAAAGCTCAAATTTAAAATTACTCTTTTTTTATATCTCTGTGTAATATATCTTCTGTAAACCACCAATTTCGCTCCTTTGTTAAAAAATGGAAAACGGCAGTGAATAAATACCGTGAATAATACCGCTATGTGGGTTATGATGAGGTCCATGTCCTATTAATGCTGTCGACAACAATACGCCTTTCTCCATACGTTTCTTATCTACTGTCTATAATAATAATTAAATATAGAGATTGGCGTCAAAATATATATTTAAGCTTCATACTCTATATACTGTAGGTAAAAATAATAATCAAAGAACAGGACAGATAGAGTATATTTTTGCTGCATATATCAAGAAAATACACAATTATCAAATTAATTATTAAATAGAATTAAAATTAGAGGCCAATCTTAGCACAAGCGTGTGGCTGTAAACACGACAGGCTTCGATTCCCACTCGAGGAAATAAAATATTTAATATTGTCATTTGTACGCTCTGGTTTAGAATCAAAGCTGAAAAAAGGATTAAAATTACATCTAATCAGTGCAACATTATTTTAATTTTATAGCCAAATATCTTCGATAGTGCGACCGCATATAAAGAACTAAAAGCCATAAAACGTCTTTAACTTACTGTCTCTGGGGTGTCATTAAAATGGCGAAGTTTGGTTAGTGTCGCAGATGTCAAGCGACGAATAAAACAGAAGGAAAAACTACCAAGTTTTGGGGTTTTCACCAAAACTTTCAACGTCCCTAACGTTTATATTGTGTTATAGTACAAATAGGTACGGAAATGCTTTTGTTTTCTTTATATAAATCTAAACAATGCAAAATATATGTAATGTTCTCTAAATAGACTTTTTAACTTTATATGAAACAAAGCCTACGGAAATACGCGTATATTTGTTAATGTTGCTTTAATATAGTATGTTTCGCTTTTATACCATTTTTATAATATTTTTTTAAGTACTTTGCGGGATACATAACTACATACATACCCGCAAAGTACAGGGTGGGCAAAGGAACCTAGTGTCAAAATACTGCGTTTACTGTTTTTCGCTCAATTTTCGAAACATTTCGTGTTAAGTGGCGGAATTCTTATTTGCACGAGATCTAACCTAGTTTTTATAGATAAAAGATCTCCTTAAAGTAACTTGGAAACTTACTATACTAAACTAAGTTACTATAGTAACTCACATTATATGATGCTATGGTTAGTCGTGGCGCAAAGGCAAAGTGTGTGATAGTAAACACGACTGGTTTTGGGTTTGATTCCCAATTAAGGAAATAAAATATTTAATATTTTCATGTCTTCACTCTGGTGTCGAGATAGCGAGGCGTTGAGTTCCGCCACTCAACACGCAATACCTCCAGAACTCGGCGGAAAATGGTCATTTGTATCCCGCACACATCAGAAGAGCTACTATGGGATAGAGCGTGAAGCCGATTTTTTTTAATTAGTTTAATTATATATTTATATGAATAACAAGTGAATTTGTCGTCGTTCTTAATAATTCCAAAACAATAGCTTTTTTTCAGAAAATATTTAATACAGACCATAATTACAGAATGTAGAAATAGCTATTTGAAATTCTCACCTCTATGGTATTTGAGGGATTTACCTTTAAGGCATTCTACGAGAGGTCGAACCTCGTCACGTATTTATTAGAACGTGTACAACTAGTACAACAAGCTAGAAAAATTTAATTCCATTTTTATGTAACAAACAGTTATCAAATAATCTTTATAATATGTAAATACAAAACAGATTATCCTAAGTAGTGGCACAGCGTCTGTCAGTTTCAGGTTCGATTCCCACTCTGAAAAAAAAATATTTTCATTTCCCCGCAGTGGTAAGAAGGCAAAGCGCGGCGTTGAGTTCCGTCACTTAACACGGAATATCTCGAAAATCTTAGTCTTAACTCTAAGTCGCCTTTGACTAAGTATAAAAAAACGTAAAATCATTCAAATAACAAAAAAAAACAGCTTAACGCTGTCCCCATTTCCCATTTTAAGTCGAATTATGTATATGGGAGCTTTGCGTGTTATGTGGTGGAACTCAACGCCACTCTTTCCGATAACAGAGCGAAAAAAAAATTATATTTAATTCCCTCGAGTGGAGTCGAACCCACGATCAGTCGCATTTACAGTCACTCACGACTGACCTTATTCAAATAACAAAAAAAACTTATATGAAAAATATATAATATTATTAATATATGAAAAACCACATATTAATATGAAATTACTTTGTAAAAAATCACATAAATAACAAAAATACAATAATACTTTGAATGTCCATATCTGTTTAATTTTTAATCAGTTATCAGATTGAACACAGGGGATTCATCCATCAACTGCGTCAATACTAAACTTTGTTTAATGAAATGTGAAAATAATATTGTGTTACTATAATTTATGTTTATTTGAGGCCAGTCATGGCGCAGCACAAGCGTGTGACTGTAGACGCGACAGGTTGTGGGTTCGATTCCCATTTGTGGAAATGAAATATTTAATATTTAATCTCTTCGTAGGATATGCGGAGTCAGTTTAGCAGATCGAATCCGCAATGAAGAGGTACACAGAATGGCAGTTACTAGCGAGGATGTCACGGTGAGAATGAAGAAGAAAGTGCTCAGCTGGTTTGAGCACGTTGAACGAATGAGTGATGAAAGAATGGCAAAAAAGATTTATGATGGAAAAGTGAGCGGTAAGAGAGGTAGGGGGAGACCTCGGTTGACCTTCGAAAACACAGTATCAAAGATACTGGAGGAAGGTCACGTAAAAAGCATGAGGACCCCCCGGAGGGCATGTATGAAGAGGTTAATGACAGTGGACGAGGTGTATATAGAGACCATTCGCTCTTGTATAGAGGCAAAGAGCGGCCTTAAGTTTCACCGTTCTCCAGAATTCGGCGGAAAGTTGGAAACGGAACGGAATGGGAACGAAGTGTCTGAACACTAGATTCCAAAGTCTGTCCACCCTGCTTTGACGGGATGTTATTTGTTATTAAAAATATAGCCTCTAAACCAGGGGTTCTCTTGATCAGGGACCACTTTTATAAAATTCTTGGTAGCAGGGACCACTATGTAGGTATAATAAAAATTAATTAATATTTTAACAAAATTTTTAATTTCAAAATCAATAGAAACTTACACGATAAGAAATAACAATATTTAAAAAAAATCTAATATTTTGTATGATGGGGTGTGTGAATTTCTGAGTAAATATTAAATTTCAAAGTATATTACTAAATTTAAATGTAAAAAAAAATATCATTTACTGAGGAAACACCTTAAATGTAGGCAGACTTTGCTTAACCACCAAAATTTTAAATCATTCGCGGACCATCTGCTGCGGACCACTACCGGTCCACGGACCACTGGTTGGGGACCGGTGCTGTAAACAAATTTAAATTATACAAAAATCTATTCAAAATAATAGTACTTTGAAGCTATTCTACTACTATACATGTCTTATGTCTGTCATCCTCGCCTTGAACCAGCCAGACGTGGACAAATATTTACAATGTCAACACAAAGGGAGGTCCCATGCGGTACTCGAGCTGGCCTTTTCACGAAACAGTTGTTAAAAGTTAAAAAACCATTTTACTGCGCCAAATAAGGACTTTCCGGGACAGTGAAACCGCGGACAAAAAACGTGGCTGCATTAAGTTTAACTTTTAGTATACACAGATTTTAAAATTTAAGTTAAATATTTAATTTAGAATATTTTGGTTATAATAGTATTTAGATTTTTATTATTTGTCTCTTATATGTACTCGTATATTACAAGGTAAATGAAAATTCGTAGCGATAAATCAATCTGTACGGAATATTATTTTATTGAGTGACGGAAGACTACTAAGCGTTTTGTCTTATTATTAGTTCAAGGAAATGAAAATAATTGATTGGTCCAAGTAAAAATCGAACCTAAATTCACCGCGTTTATAGTCAGGTGCTGTTTCACTGCGCTACATGGACCTCTTTATTAAACATAATATTATTTTATTATTAAATTGTAAAATTAATGGACATAAGGAAAATATTAATATAAGGAAAACACATAAAAACTTTTTGTGTGTTTTCCTTATGTTAATATTTTCCTTATATTTCAAGACTTAAATTATGTTACAGCTATTTTAATATACATTAATTTTTTTAGCTTTTCCCAGTCTTTATGTCGGTATAAGTGGGAAAAATGTGAAATTGGAAAATATTATACGACTTTGAATAAGTACGCGCTGATTTTCTTTACGAAATTAAACCTTATTTTATTTAAAATATAAGAAGCCTTCGTGTCGCAGGGGCACGAGCGTGCGACCGTAAACGCAACGGTTGTAGATTTGATTCTCACTCGAGAAAAATAAATATTTAATATTTTTATTTTCTCGTTCTGGTGACGAGTATTCATCACGCAATGTATCCAGAATTTTGTGGAAAATAGAGAATGAAGTGTCTTAACACTAAGTTTTCTCTGCCTCAGTGGAAAGTAAGGGAAGGAAATGTTCCCAAATTCTTTTTGCCCACCCTGGTGCACGGGATATAGCGTAGAAGTAATAAAAAAAGAAAAAAAAATATCTTGAATACATTTAGTTGAAAGTTTGAAATATTTAATATCGTAAGAGCTAAATTTACTCGTTGTATATAAAATTTAACATCTACTGTACATATGAGTGTTTATCACGTACATTCATGTCAAAAGAAAAAAATCTAGGACAAAGCCTTTCGACTGTCACTAGACCCGTGTCCAATAGAACGACATGTTATTTTCTTATAAATATGTCTCAGTAGTCATTTTTTTTTGGATTTTTTATAATTTTATTTGTTTGTTTGATCGATATTAAAAGTAAATATATAAGTTTTCCTTTAAAAAAATCCTATAATAAAGGTTTAGGGGAACGAATAGGCATAGGATTTTTTTCGGCTTTGCCTACGTGATCTAATGTAAATAGCTATGAGGTAACTCTCACCTTAGGTACAGTGGATTATTTCGAAACTATTAAAGTGATGCCTAGTCTTCTTCCATATATAAATTCAATATCATGGATATAATTAAGGCCAGTTGTGGCGGGGCACAAGCGTGTGACTTTAACCGCGATAGGTTGTAGGTTCGATTCCCACTCGAGGAAATTAAATATTTAAATCAGCTTCACACAGTGTCCGAGCAAACCGCAGCGTTGTGTTTCGACACTCAACACGCAACGCCTCTACAAATCGGCCACGTGCTGGGTACAGGTGAACCTCAAAAAAATATAAGACACTTATGGAAAAAGCCTGTACGATAAGCACAAAAATATTTTTCCAATTCATACCAGTAGTTCCTTAGATCAGCGGGATGTAAGGATACACTCGGAGAATTCACTTTGAGCACATTATGTATTGGGTGGCACAACTCAATATTCTTACCTTTTATAGGCATAACCAAAAAAAATCGCTTAATAAAACTTAATAAAAATATTGTGAAGGTTATGCAATTTGACTTTTCCGTTAAATTTGGTCAAGACATTATTTTATTCTGTTTCACTGCTTTCTATGCAAAATATCTTATTCTATATTTATATCTATGTTGAAGGCGTTAATGGTTTCGGATGCACCGGTATTTGAACCGGCATTTCTCACTTAACACGCCTAAGATTACTACAAATAGATTTACTATTAGGAATAGGTGTAGTTCCTATAAATAGCGTTATTAGAAATGTTTGTATTGTATAATATAATATATCAATACTAAAAACGTTACAGGAAAATTGATATTGAATAGTATAACCATTGATATTGAATAGTATATTTCACAACGTCTTACTTACTCAATGGAACGGAAAGGGCGGAGATATGATTCAAAAAGTTTTTTTGTGCTTACCTACACGTATAGTACGAAAAAAAAGTGATAAAAAAATATACATTGAAAATGATAAAAAAAAAAATTTGACACTCGATAGTAGAATTATTATATGTTAAATCGTTTGGAGACAATCTGTTAATTACTCTGAAACAACTGATATTATACACTAGTGATATGCAAAAATATATGTAATATTAGTATTTTTTTATTATCTTTGTTATATATAAATGTAGGCATAATTTATCTTATTTTATAGATAGATTGATTATTATTTCCCAAATACTGTAGAGAGAAAGAAATTACGAAATTTCTTTTATTTCTTAATTTGTTTTTAATTGACCACCTTAGTTGTATTAATAGTATGTATAATAGTTAGTAGTAATTCAGAATGTAGGTTTATTTATATTTTACTTGGGTTTAACCATTTTGGGTTATAATACTAATAAAATAAATTCTGGTATTAAAGTTTGACGAATCGTTCTATATAATATAAATCTTGGTACAGTAAGGTTATCAGTAATAGATTACTTTAGGAGAATTACATAGGAATTATATAATATGAATCCATTTGTCATCCAATGGATTTGCCCATTTTGGGTTATAATACAAATAAAATAAATACTGGTATTAAATTTTGAGGAATCGTACTACATAATATAAATTTTGGTACAGTAAGGTTATCAGTAATAGATTACTTTAGGACATAGGAACACTTACATAGGAATTATATGAATCTGTAAGATTATTATTATGTAGATATTAAAGATACGATCAAATAAAAATGTTTGCTTACAGAGCAGAATCCAGAGGCTTATTTTCAATTATCTTCTTCAAATTGATGTAATTTGTTAAATAAAACGAATAAGGCTGTTCACTAAAACACCCCTATTTATATTTTCTTCCAGTAGTCTGGATAAAAAGATATATGTGTATAAAACTTCCATTTCGTTACTGGATGGCTGACAGACAAGGAAATATGCATTGTAAATTAGAATTTTAGCAGGAACGATTTCTCGAAATTCTAATACAGAAACGGGAAAAATAGGATTTTCAAACTACATGTTGATCTAATAGTATTTATAAAAAAAAAAACTGTTTCACGTTGTATCCCGCATACAGCAGGGTAGGTAGAGGGAACCTAGTGTCAGACACTCCGTTTCCCATTTTCTGCCGAATTCTGGAGGTACTGCGTGTTAAGTGGCAGAACTCAACGCCGCGCTTTGCCTCGACACCAGAGCGAAGAAATGGAATATAAATTTAAGTAAATATTTCATCTCCTCGAGTGGGGATCGAATCCACAACCAGTCGCTTTTAGAGTCACACTTTGTACCGTTGCGCCACGACTAGCCTCGCTTTATACGAATATTGTTCTAATGGTGTCTTATATATTTATTTGTAAGATTTATATATAAAAGCATAAAGGATTTATATATAAATCTTACAAATAAATATATTTATATTCTTTCAATTAAAAAAATATATATATAACACTATTAGAACAATATTCGTAACTAACGCATATAATTTAAAAGTAAGCAGGTGCTTGCTTAGAATAAAACACGGAGTAATAACGGAAAGTGAAAACTCCATTCAATTACTTAGTTCATCGTAGTGTGAGTGACACGAATACTTGTACGTACTCGTATACACACATACACACGCTAAAACAAATTGAAATTATTTAGAACGAATGAGACAAATCTATTCATATTTTTTTATCAAAATGTTTCGTACTTGGACGGTTTCCTATCGGGTAGAGGAAGGACGGTAAAGAACGCGAGTTCGAGTCCTGCTATGTTTAAATTAAAATAATATATAGTTATATTATTATTTCACTTACTGTTATTTTATTATTATTTTTTACTTCAAGCTTATCACGCACACAGTAAAGGCACCTAGTATTAAAACACTACATTCCCATTAGGACAATTATGTTGAACTTACCACCGATCGGTCGTGGCATTGTATCTTGAGTAGCGGAACCCAACGCCGCGCTTTCCTTCATTATCAGAACGAGGACATAAAAATATTAATTATTTCATTTTCTCAAATAGGAATGGAACACACAACCTGTCGCATTTAATTTCGCACACTTGTGCCCTTGTGCCACGACTGGCATCAGTTATATAATATTATAAGTTTACTAAATTTAAAAAAAGAAATAAGTACATAGCGTATTAGTTAAATAGATGTAAACCTAAAAGTTTTTTTTCACTGTTTCATAAAAAAATATTAAATAAAAAGGTGAAGTCACTACCGATTTTTTGTACCATAATATTAAAATACCGGTACTTTAATATTCCGATAAGTTCACATTAAACAAACTAACCATGTTACTTTAAAAAAATATCAAACGCGATCCATTTCCGTGAAAACCTTGGGAGCTTATGACTCATGTGTGTTGAACCTAGATAGATAACCTACAGGTGCCTAAGTGTAAAAAAGGTCAACTTTTTTATTATATAAAACTTCTGTTTGTATTATAATTTAAAAAAAACTATAAAAGTTAAAATTGAGAAAATTATTAAAATATGGCAAATAATATAAACATGTAACACATTTTAATAAAATATAATAATTTATTTTCTTTCTTTATTTGTAATGAGTACAGAGTGACTTAGCACTTAGTAGCCCGGTTTAGGCTCCCTGCCTGCCTCCCTGTCTACCCTGCCTATCTGCGGGATACAACGTGAAGCTAAAACAAAATTGATAATAGTTTACATATTTCATAATATTATTCATTACAATAATATTATTTCTTAAAATACTTAACTTTACATGGATAAATCCAAAAACGCTTAGTCTTTTACTAAAATCACTAACTCAGTAGCGTTATAAGAACTTTTTTCTTTTCATTGTCTCAAAAATATAATTTTGTATATATATTCCAATATAATTGATATACAATATAATAGATACAATGTTTTTCGGTATTACATAATTATTCTATATATAAATATATATTCTAATTTTTATTTGATTTCATTAAATTTTTTAAATGTCACTCTGTGTAAAAAGTTGAAAGAAAAAAGAAAAATATATTAGTATAATTAAATTCATTCCAAATTGTAATGGCAGACACCGTATTTCTTTAAAGGAACAATTTATCATTTAGCTTACCCTATTTAACATTTTTGGTCACGCTAAATAAGGATTTATTTCAAATAGATTACTGACTTTAACTATATATAAATAAAATTACAGTGCCGTTTTAAATGTTAATGACTAATACCTATATTATTAAGTTATACATATTTTAACCTATTATTCGAATAAACATTTTAGGGGCCAGTGCATATGCATGTTACAGTAAGCGCGATGGGTTGTGAGTACGATTCCCAGTCGAAGAAATAAAATATTTAAAATTTTCATTATCTTGCTGGCAAAGCGCTGCGTTGAGTTCTGCTACTCAACACGCAATGCCTTTAGAATTTGACGGAAAGTGGAGATCGGGGAATCTTAACACTAGGTTCCTACTGTGTTCCGCGATATAGCGCGAAACCAGGAAAAGAATTATATTATTGTAATATTTCAAGCTAAGTTTTGAATTTCTTTTGTGTTTTTAATAAAAAAAAATAATAATATACATGACGTAACATATCATATATTTTTTTCTTTTAATGTTTTTTTTTTGTTATTTTATTATCTAAAAGGTTAAATGTTATCTATTACGGACGACAACTGTTATTTTTAACATTACTTAATAACTAACATACGAAAAATTTTATCTTGTTTTTTTATATAAAATGTATATAAAAAAATATTTATTAAATTAAAAAAAACCTTACCGTATCAAATCCATAAAAACACAAACTCAAACACGCACATAAAGTCCAACGAACTTAAACTTTGCTTTGTGTCACTGAACACATCCATTCAGGACGGCGGTCGGTAAGCTACTGGATTTAAACTTGGAACGTCACATGCAGAATTCTCTAAACATGCGCAATGAAAAATATTGTACTGCTTAATAAATCTATTAAATATTATTTGTTAATATAGATAGCAAATAAATATCGATGTTGAATGGTCTTTTTTGACAAAATGCGATGAATGTAGGTTCAAATCTCATTCATGGAAATATTTGTTTTCTTTCAAATTTTGTATGTCGAGACTTTTGCTTACCTTCCTTTTTCCTGGCTTTGATTTGATTCTCCAAAAGATTCAATAGATACACTTATATACGTACGTAGCATTAACACTATTTATTATTCGAATCAAAAATATTTTGGTTAGTACATGCTATATGGGAAGCCTATAGGAAATGTCACTTTTCAATTAGAAATTGACAATAATGTATTCTTAATAAGAAACTCATCTGCGAATATTAGCTTTTAATGGTCTTATTGTGCAAAGAAACCATTCTAATTGTATTGTTTTATATCACATTATTAATAAAATTATAAATATTATAGTCTCTTTAAAGAGCGAAAGAAGAATGAATGCTGTGAAGATGCTGTTCGTAGGATATGCGGAGTCAGTTTAGCTTTTGGATTCCGCAATGAAGAGATATACAGAATAGCGACTAGCGACGATATCACGGTGAGAATCAAGAAGGACGTGCTCAGTTGCTATGGACACGTTGAACGAATGAGTTGAGGGATGAAAGAATGGCAAAAAAGATTTATGATGGAAAAGTGAACGGTAAGAGAGGTAGGGGGAGACCTCGGTTGAAATTGGAAACACAGTATCGATGATACTAGAGAAATGTCACGTAAAAAGTATGAGGACCAGTCTACCAGGGCATGTATGAAGAGATTGATGACAGTGGACGAGGCGAATATGCAAAGACCGTAGTGTAAAGCGCCCTATCCTTTCTGACTACCTCGCTACTAACACAGCTAAAATATTTTTTTTCAGCTTAACAGCCTCTTAATAATCTCATAATATCTCTTAATAATATGTACGATATTAAAAATAATATCGATTAAAATAACTATTTTATATAACATAAAGTTAATAAGTATTTTTTTAAATGTAAGTAACATTAGTATAATGGTAAAATTTATACTGGTTAAACAAAAAAGTTGCTAATAGAGCAATTAAACTTGAATATAGCTTAGAAAGTCGTTACGCGAAAAGGTATTAATGCTTTTACAACAACGAATCATAAAAATGTGGCACGCTGTTATAATTCTAGTTATGATTTAAAATGGTTTAATATAGAATGAAAAAATAAAAAAATATCCGCTTCACGCTGTATCACGCCTATCCTGCACACAGCAGGGTAGGCAGGGGGAACCTAGTGTTATGACAATCCGTGGTGCAGAGGCGGAAAGTGACTGTAAACGCGACTGGTTCTGGATTCGATCCCCACCTGAGGAAATGAAATATTTAATTTAAATTTATATTTTCATTTCTTCGCTCTGGTGTAGAGGCAAAGTGCGGCGTTGAGTTCCACCATTCAACACGCAATGCCGCTAGAATTCGATGTTAAATGAGAAACAGAGTGTCTTAACACTATGTTCCCTCTACCCTGCTGCGGGATACAGCGTGAAACATGTTTTATTATGTTACATTAGAGGATAGATATATTTTAAATGGAAAAAATAAATAAATATCGTCACGCCGTATCCCGCATGTAACAAGGAAGGCAAAGGGAATCTAATGTCAAATCACTCGGTTCCTAACTTTCTACCCAATTTTTTAAATATTGCTTGTTGAGTGGTAGAACTCAATGTGGAATCTTCAACTTTCTGGCTTATATCAGACGCTGTGCCATTGTTCACACCGCCTCAAAATAATATATTTCAAAATCAATTTAAATAAAACCTTATAGTTGTAGGCCAGTCGTGGCGCAGCGGCACGAGGTGTGACTGTAAAATCGACTGGTTGTGGGTTCGATCCCCACTCGAGGAGATGAAATATTTACTTAAATTTATATTTCCATTTCTTCGCTCTGGTGTCGAGGTTAAGCGCGGCGTTGAGTTCTGTTCTGAATGGAGTGTACAGCGTGATATAGCGTAAAGCTGATTTATTTTTAATTTTTAATTATATTTGTATAAAGTGGAACGCACTATACCTAGGTTGTGTAAAGTTGGACGGACACTCCGCTACGTGAACACCGACGAGTGTCAAATTGTAATTTGAATAATTTATATCTTGTTTCCCCACCAATCTTTATTCGATATCAGCATAATGATTTATGCAAATCTGAAGTTGGAAATGCAAATTTTATTTTCACTGTACGTTGTTCTCATTTAATTTGTAAATCGTTACACTGTATGCGGTAAATATAATCAGGATGTTACGTGTGGATTTTGGTGTATATTAATTAATTGTATTATAAATCCTATAGCGCATTATATATTGTTTGTATAATGCGCTAGGATTTATTTGTTTTTGTTTTGTATTCTGAGTTGTTTTTATCAGCTTCACGCTATATCCCGCACACAGTAGGATAGGCAGAGGGAACCTAGTGTTGAGACAATCCGTTCCACATTTTCTGTCGTATTCTAGAGGCATTGCGTGTTGAATTGCAGAACTCAGCGCCACGCTTTCCCGGAACACCAGCGCGAAGAAATGAAAATATAAATGTAAATATATATTTCATCGCCTCAAGTGGGGATCGAACCCACAACCAGTTGATTTACAGAAACATTTTGTGTTGATTGACATTGACATCTTGTCTAATGATTTTTGCATTTTTTGCTTTACTCGTTGGCACGCTCGAAACGCCATAAATGAAGAACTGAACTGAAATGCTTTACTTGTTTCTTTCGTTTCGATGCGTTTTGAGTGCTTTTACTATTGTTTGATATTTTTGACGATTACTGCTTTGTTTTTTACAGTTTTTTTTTTTCACTTGAGATCGCGTCGAGGTATTAAGCTGAAATGAATATCAGATATTTACGTTTACAGCTCCTTGGAGCACAGAAATTAGGCTTCTAATACAATGTAATCAAAAGATGTGAGATGATTTATGTGACGTTTTCGCTTTATTTAATGTCGTGTACTTTCTGAACATCTATAGTTATAAAATATACGACAAAGTAAGATCTTACAGTACAATTTGAAAATTCGGCGGAAAGTGGGCAACAGTATAATATTAATGGGAATTTTACGTGAATGAAAAAAATATTGGTATATTTTTTAAACATGCAAAATATGCGTGACATATAATAAAGAATAGGACATATTAAGAAAAATATTATAATTTATTTGATTATTTTATCTAATGTTTGCAAAAATATAAATGTTTTAAAATTATAGAATTGGTTTCACTTTTATATGGTTCAAAGCAACTTTTAAGTTTCCAAGGCCTACAATTTTATTTAAAGCCGCTCCGAAAAAATGGTTTAATTTGATAAATTGCTTATCCAATTAACTGTTGCCAAAATGTTGTGAGTTTAATTTTTTAAATCTTTATTTCTTAATTTCACATTTTTAAATACAGAACATAACAAGTAGAAAGATAAAATCTGATGCCCAGACTCTATTCTCCGTTCAACACCCAAATTGGATACAAAGGATACTGATAGCTGTATCCTTTGTATCCAATTGCTGGCTGGCTAGCTGGATTCCAAGTAATTTATCCATCATCATAAATAATTAATGAATGTGTAAACAAAATAAATATTTATAAAATATTACTAACACGTATAAATTTCTAAGACCAAAAATTATTACTTGACAGTATTAAATCCTCTTACGACAATTTCAGAAGTCAAAGCAAATGGGGACGAATGTTTAATCACGTTTATTGTATATTCAACACATTATACTAGAAATGTACGTCAAAATTCCGTATAAATAAAAAATAAATACCTAGTTCCACTCGGTAGGTTAAGAATGTGCCATAATTAGAATATGTTTTTTTTATCAGCTTCACGCTGTATCCCGCACACAGCAGGGTAGGCAGAGGGAACCTAGTGTTAAGACACTCCGTTACCCACTTTCTGCCGAACTCTGGAGGCATTGCGTGTTGAGTGGCAGAACTCAACGCCGCGCTTAACCTCGACACCAGAGCGAAGAAATGTAAATATAAATTTAAGTAAATATTTCATCTCCTCGAGTGGGGATCGAACCCACAACCAGTCGGTTTTACAGTCACACTTCGTGCCGCTGCGCCACGACTGGCCTCAATTCGGATTCGGATAATCGACTACACCATAGAATATGGTGTAGTCGATTATCCGAATTTGCACCAACAAAACGATCGTTTATCCGAACTGCTACCGGCAAACAAAATAACACCTGGCGGTTATTGAAAACTTCATAGTTGATCTACAAATATACTAAGGAAATTAAAATCTCTGAATAATCATAAAAATCGAACCTAGAAACAGCACATACAATAATATATTGTATAGAAAATTTTAAAATTTATTCAAAATCTTATTACAAACACGTTATTTTAGAATAAGGAAGATTTAATTTCAATATAACGTCAATCTTTGGCTGTGGAAAACGAAAATGCGTGGAGGCGGCTAATAGGGATGATAGCTGCGTTTACTTTATAAAATGGGTTTTATATTATAAAAAACATTTAGCGCCTTCATCAAATAAGTATAAAAACGGGGAAGCTTATCAATATTAATGATGCATACTAGTGATTTTCGTCTTTTATATTTTATAAAAAATTGTTTTTAAAAAGTTTTTTTGGTTATTATTTATGTATTTTAATTATGTATTTTAAAAAATGTAATTTATTTAAATTTATCTTTCCATTTTCTTCGCTCTGGTGTCGAGATAAAGCGTGGCGTTCTCTCATATCTCGTAACCCGTGTTGAAAGATTATGCTCTCCACCTTCCTTTTGAATTCCCCGAATGGGGAATCCAATAGCCATCTAGTTTAGTAAAAAATTATCTTTGCGCCACGATTAACTTTTTCATTTGAAATTCTATATATAAAATACTTTTTATTATGTATTCTATGTTCACGCTGCCTCTTTTAATTTATAAGATATATTTTTTACCATTTAAGCAATGATTTCCCACAGTGATAACTGCTTTACATATAAAAGATACTAAATAAACCCTAAGTTCCAAGCTAACTACCAACAACTACATAAAAGTAATTAAACACATAAAAATAGTGAATGTTTACAATTTAAACTAGAAAGTACCACTTAGAACTAATATAAACAAACAGTATCGACGACCGCACCGTCGTTTGTGGTAAATTCCAATTTATTTGCACGTAAAATTGCATTGTGCATCGATACTCGGCTCTTGTAGTGATATATTTTAATCAAAGCATTAATTAAAGAAAGATTAAAAGGTTCATCCCCACTCGAGGAGATGAAATATTTACTTAAATTTATATTTTAATTTCTTCGCTCTGGTGTCGAGGCAAAGCGCGGCGTTGAGTTCTGCCACTTAACACGCAATGCCTTCAGAATTCGGCAGAAAGTCGGGAATGGAGTGTCTTACACTAGGTTCCCTCTGCCTAGCCTGCTGTGTGCGGGATACAGCGTGAAGCTGATTTAAAAGTTGCTGAATTACGATAGATGATGAAGATTTGCAGAATTAAGCTTATAACGCCGGGCTTTGCCTCGCTAAAAGAGCGAAGAAATGACAATATTCAACATTTCGTTTCCTTGAGTGGAAATAAAACCCACAACCTGCCGCCTTTCCATTCGCACACTTATGTGCCCTTGCGCCATGACTGGCCTCAAAATATTCTTGTAAAATAAATATTTAATTTTCTTATAAAATTAAAACATCAACCTTGATATTGAACTTGTAAAATACAAGTAAATATGTATATACGTCCATTTAAAAATTCAATTATACACATGATGGAGCTTAAACTCATCTTTAATAAAAAACAGAAAAGGTTGGCAACTTAGTGTAAACAGCTTTGAGAGCTTTTTTAGGGTTCTGTATATCAACAGGTAAAAACGGAACCTTTATAAGATCACTTTGTTTTCCGTCTGGCAAGACAAGGAATTAAATTAATATCAAATATCAGGCTTATAGTCCCATGTAAGTCAACGCAATCAAAAGGTAAGAATCAGTTTTGCCGCATTTTGTATGAAAAGCGCCGTGTATAAAAAAACCGATATATACCTACAGTTATAAAATTTGGTACGAAGTAAGAAATTATACTGCAAATAAAGGAAAAAATCTGAAAAGTGAAAAAAAAATATAGGTTGTTGTAATGCATTTCATACAAAATGAGTGCATATGCGTGCTAACTTAAGTTTTCCAAGTTTTATAAGTTGTAATTCCCGTTGACCTATAATCCTAAAATTGATACGGAACTCCAGGTGAGCGAGTCTAACTCGTACTTAGCCGGTTTTTATGATAGTTCAAGCGTTTAAAAATAAAAATAAAGTACTGGACGTCACAAAGTAAGAAGTCTGTAACATTTGGTAGATGTGCTCTTAACTACACGAGTGCTTTAAATTGAAATATAAAATGGAGCGCCCTTTGTATCATAGTTGAAAATATTTCCCTTTACAATATTATATTTGAATTGGTCATACAATTTTTTGACGAAATATATTTTTTTATAGCTTCAAGCTGTATCCATCTGAACATGGGAACCTAGTATTAAGTCACTCAATTACCATAAAGTGAACAACGAACGAGGCGCAAGAGGTATGCAGAACCTGTAGTGTTTAACTCTCCGTTCTCTCTTTCTACTCTATGGATAAAGCGTAAAGCTACTAAAAAAACAAAACCAAAGAGGAAAGCATCTAGCTGTAAATTTGAGAATTGAGTGACACTCAATTCGCTTCCAATTGCCTTTAATATTCTGTAGAGCATAAAAATGGGAAAAACAAAAGCTGTATCACTATATAAAGTCTACAGAACATTCTTTCATAATATTCCGTTCATTTTGATTAAAACTTTCAACAATATGAGAATATTGCATTAAAAGTTAAAAATTTGGCCGTTGAAGTGTGAGTATTGAGACGTATTTAATTATAGAAATGTACAGGAAAATATTTTCCGGATTCGTTCGAATGCATAGTGTTTTGCCTTTCGATATTATGTTTCTATAGTGAAACAAAATTGTGAGATACAGTAAGCTTTTATGGNATATAATTTTTTTATAAATGTTTTTTTTTTTTAATTAATTATATTATTTACCAACACAATTTAGTTGTGGTATGGATCGTTACATGCTACAATGGTTTTCGGTCACAAACTACTAAGATCGCGTTTAGATTTCTTGAATTCAAAATCATCTACACCTTCGTCACCGCACATTTCTAATCGTGTAAAAAATCAACAGTGTTTACAATTTGAGCAGCTCAGTAAACTGAGAACAAATAAATATAATATTAATGATGTAGTGCTATATAAGAAATATTGTAATAAAAAAAAGTTTACATGGGGTAAAGGTATTATTGTGAAATGTTTAGGTAAAGTTGTGTATTTAGTTAAAGACGTAATAAATTTAGAATGCCACAAAAGACATGTAAATCAGTTATTGGCTTATAAAGGTTCCATTACTAATGACTGGGACAGAGTAGACATTAGAAGTACACCGAGTCCGGTGTCTTGCACTCCGATATTATCGGAATCTGTGACGTGACCTAACGTGAACCTGCAACCTTCTCCATCGCCGGCGGCCGCGTCTCCGGGCCCAGTGTTTACGTCACCTCACCGCGCTGGCTCGGAATCTCCATCTTCACACTCAACAGCTTCGAAGCTTCGAAGCTTCATTAACGCAGTCCAACATCCCAAGGTCTGACGTCGCATCTCGCGACTTACCCAGAGAGAAAAAGAAAGAGTTATATGAAGCGGAAACTTCTTTGAGTTCTGATGACGACTATCAAGAAGCAGAAAATGATCACGAAACCCAGATTGAGGCTGTTTGTGGACAAGGACGGTCGTTACGTAAACGTCCCAATATTTATTTTAAAAAATATTTTAAATAATTATAACATTGTTTTTTTATGGGGGACGAATGTTATATATATATATATATATATATATATATATATATATATATATATATNGCAGTGCGTTGTCAACCGGCTATCGTTTCACTTGTCCTCCTCTTATTGCATACGTAACATTTCCCAAAGCTAATATCTAAGCCACAACCACGCGATATATTCTGTGTTATTATTGTTTTTTAGTTTCACACACCTTAAGCTTGGTAACCTAGTGTAAGACTCCGTTGTGTGTTGAGTAGCCGAACTCATCGCCCCGATTTACCTCGTTGCCAGAGCGGGGCAATATAAAATATTTCATTTTCTCGAGTGGGAATCAAACCCACGATCGTCCGTTTACGATCGCAGGCTTATGCCCCTGCGCCACGACGACCTCTTTATTATTACCTATATTAACGCGAAAACAGCAGTAATTAATTAATAGAATATAATTTAGTTAGCAACTAGTTATTATAATATTGTGAGTGACGTCTCCGACAGAATCGTTTTATAAGGAATAGTTTTCAATTAAGTAACAAAAGAAACTGTGTATCAAGTGACAAAGCCAGTGTGGGTTTCCTCGACTTTGGGAAGTTAGTTGTACTATTTTTGTTTTTTTTTTTTTAATCATATTTCAAAGATGAAATTTATATTTTCTAATTTTTTTATCTATTAAAAGAAGTTTATATTTTCGTTTCTGCTTATTAATGGAAGTTAACATAAATTTTTCACCCGACTGCGTGCAAAGGAGGGTGATGTGCTTATCAATTTATATATGTACTCGTGTGTGTGTTTGTTTTTAAGAAAAATATTCCCTAAAGTACAACTGCGATATTCATATGTATTGAACAGACAAAGAAGTCTGAGGTTAAATCTAGTTAAATACTAAGCTCAATACTTTGCATCCAATTTCGTAGTTTGAGTCGTAGGTTTCGTAGGCGGAACCTAACACCGCGCTCTACTACTGCTTAAAATAATATTAAATGAAAATATTTTATAATTTTTAATTTATGTGGAAATAAGTATTTTTTAACAAGTATTTACTACTCAATTTTACAGCAGTCAAGTACAAATTAACGCGCCCACACATTTTAAGTAAAGATGACTGTATAAAACGTAAAATGAAACGCAAATGTTATTGTTGACGGTACTCGGGATCGCTAATTACTGACTATACTGTGTGCGCGACAATGTTATTTTAACGTTAATTGTATCCATAGGGTGTTGAAAACTGTAGGCGGAATAGTGGAGATAGATGTCGATTCAAGTTTCTTGTACCTAATATAAAAAAAATAAAAAATCAGCTGCACACTGTATCCCGCACACCGACCTAGTCTTAAAACACTCCGTTCCCCACTTTTCGCCGAATTCTGGAGCCATTGTGTGCTGAGTGGCGGAGCTCAACGCTACGCTTTGCCTCGACATCAGAGCAAAGAAATAGAAATATAAATTTAAATAAATATTTCATTTCCTCGAGTGGGGATCGAACCCACAACCAGTCGTGTTTACAGTCACACTTTGTGCCTCTGCGCCACGACCGGCCTCTCATTATAATATATAGAAAAATTATTAAGAATTTTGTATAAGTGTATAATGTACAAGATTATTGTTAAGTTATTATTATATAAGTATTATATAAGTATAATGTTCGTATGTATACAGCTTCACGCTGTAACCTACATATAACAGGGTGGGCACATAGCCTAGTTAAAACTCTTCGATCCACACTTTTCTTCGAATTCGAAGGCATTGTGTGTTGAGTATTGGAACTTAACGCCGCGCTTTGCCTCGACACCAGATCGAAGAAATGAAAATATTAAATATTTCATTTACTCTCTGCCTACCTTGCTGAACAGCGTAAAAATAATAAATTTCGTTTCAGTATTTTACAGTACAAACATACCAGAAACACTATTTGCAAGAGATTAAAAGTTAAATTAAACATTGCATACCTTTGTTCTAGTTAAATACGTTGTACGCTAATTAACACTGCTTGTAAGCGTAGGCTTTAAATTTTTAAGTTCTACATACGAGATGAACAAAATAACACAAAATAAATAGTCTTTATATGTATTATATAAGAAAAGTTTCAATATTTTATATCATTTTCATCATTTTTCATTTAACAGTAGATAGAAAAGTAGTGTTAAGTCACTCTGTCCTCCCTTTCCACGCAGTTGTAGATGGCGGATGACGGAACTCAACGCCGCGCTTTGTTTTATCAAACCAGGTTATCACTCCAATCAACATGCAATGTCTCCTGAATTTAGCGGAAAGTGGGGAGCGTAGTCTCTTCACACTATGCTCTCTCTGCCTATCCTGCCACATTCATAACATGCGGAATACAGATAATTATTTTCTGTAATATTTTAATAGACAGAATAAAATAAAGCCAAATATATTTTAAGAGAATTATCCATTTAACTCACTTTTGAAACGTAAAACAATGAACAAAGCGGATGATCAGAATTTGTTGGAATGTTAAAAAGTGAAATAGAAAACTCAGTTTGCGTTTAATTAGTTGTTCTACTGAGAAAAAAGCTGAAACATCGAACCTTGAAACACGATGGCGTTTGCCATTTCTTTTATTTTACTTTATATACGAATAAGTAGAACTAAATGAGGCCATTGCAGTGCAGTGGCATAGTTGCATGTACGTCTCGACATTGTAAAGTGACAGATTTAATTCCCGATCAGATAATAAGTTTTTTGATTTCCGCTCCCTAGTAGTAAGACGAAGCGCGGGGTTGAGTTCCGCCATTCAATATACAATGTCTTGAAAATTAAGCAGAAAAAAGGGAACGAACTGTTAAGACCGTTTACACCGTTAACAATACCGCGTAGCGTTTGGGGCTCCGGTCTCTTAGGCTATCCTATTGGAGAGGCAGCGTAAAATAAAAAAAAAACACACATACTGTAACAGTATGTACCTTGGGTATAAGTTAAAAATAAATAAATAAATAAAATAAAATATGCATGGCAATACACATAAATAACATAGTTAATTATGATTAATACAAACTATATATTTTCTGTCTC
>JAAIXJ010000303.1:151245-199740 GCA_013403705.1 Heliconius hermathena | reverse complement strand
TCACGGGTGTGTGGTGCTATTTTATGTCCTGGAACTCTGGTGTATGTAGTAGTGTCCGCCTACGGTTCGAAACATGACTGTGGGGTGTGTGCCGTGCGTTTATTTAACATATCGGCCGCCTTGTGGTAGTGCGTTCGTTCCAACGACTTATATTGATCTCACAAATCAATCAACATCACGAATCACCGTTCCAATACAATCTTAATATAAACAAGCGTAACAAGTACCTTCGGAAAGATCACACACAAAACGTCCCGGAGAGTTCAATAAGACTGTTGCAGCCGCAGTCTGGTAGGAATTCACGGTGTAGGGCGGGGAGGGGCCCGTACTCTTTCTTCCTTTTATTATAACTAGTTCGCGGTTATAGTGGAGAGGAAGATAGGACGCGCTCTTGGCTTTTCTTCGGACGAGCTTCGAGTTATGACAATGTTATATTGTCGAGTCTACAGTTATATTAATAACTGACACAAGAACAACTTCTGATGGCAAATATCTTATTAAAGCGATACCTTCTAATGGCATAATATAAAGTTCTTAATACTGTTACCTCTGAATCTCTAAAAGATTATGGGTTCTTCACGATCACAACTACAAACGGTTCTAACCACTAGACACATCACGAGCCAAAGCATTATTTATTAAATAATATATTCAAAGGTGCTTGGGATATCAGTTACAACACACAACAGATATAAATATATATATTTTTTATAACTTAGCCCTTATATAAGCAATGATAAGAAATTGAAAAACCTTTTTAACACATCAAACATATAGTTTCTATTCAATTAAATTACAAATTACATTCTTTTTACAACAAATCAGGCGTAAATTAAATTTGACCGATTAAGAACAAAAGAAGTCCATTCTTTGAAATGCTGTGAAAATTCCTTACAATGGATACCTTTAGAAAGTTAATGGAATAACTTTATTGAATTAGATGTGATACAATGTTTTTGTATTAAAAAAAAATTAAATTAAATTAAATTAGCTTCACGCTGTATCCCGCACACAGCAGGGTAGGCAGAGGGAACATAGTGTTAAGACACTCCGTTCCCCACTTTCTGCCGAATTCTGGAGACATTGCGTGTTGAGTGGCAGAACTCAACGCCGCGCTTAACCTCGACACCAGAGCGAAAGAAATGGAAATATAAATTTAAGTAAATATTTCATCCCCTCGAGTGGGGATCGAACCCACAACCAGTCGGTTTTGTAGTCACACCTCATGCCGCTGCGCCACGACCGGCCTCATTATCGTTTTTGTATTAATTAATACTTAAAAAGAAATGGTGGTTTAGTAAATTGTTAGATATAATAAAATAATGAGATATAATTATTTAATTAAAAAAAATAAGACCGACATCAAATAAGAGGCCAGTCGTGGCGCAGGGGTACAAAGTGCACCAAACTAGAATTTCTATGATATCCATTTTCTATAATAAATAAAAATATTTAAATATAGCTTTTTGTAATAGTTTCTATCGCTTTGTTATTTTATATAGTTCAAAGCTGATTTTTTAAGAGAGTTCCGCTTTTTTCCACATGGTGGGAGTCAGGGAGAATCTGGCGCTAAGACACTATTCTCCGTTCAACATAGCTTGATGAGTGGCGGAATTCAACGCCGCGCTGTGCCTAACCAAAGCTAAAATAATTTAAGTAAAATAATTCCCTAAAGAATCGAAACCACAATCGTTGAATTTGACACATTGCAATGCACTACACCACAACGGCTTCATAATAAGTCATGTGGCATGACTCTTACAATAAATATTTCTTAATCTTAATAATATTTCATTCTATTTATAATGATATTAAATTTTATTCCAAAACAATAACTAAACATTAAGTATCCTAAACTGGCCATTAAAATATACTCGTCACTTAACGACCGTTATTGGTAGAGCTTAAAGTTCATCTTCCATATTTTTTTCTTCTTCAAAATCAATATTTTTTTCAATAGCTTCGCGTAGGATAGACGGATTGAACGTAGTTTTACTTGTCGAAAAAAAGCGATAAATTGCGAAACTCAATGCCATGCTTTGTTCTGTTACCAGGAAGTGAAAATAATTCATTCCTTAAATGGGAATCGAATCCACTTTCTCGCGCTTACTATCAAGCGCTATGCCGCAGAATTCAGCGCAAAGTGGGGAGCGGATTGTCTGAACACTAAGCTAGATATTGAGATTAACAATAATAATAAGAAATTGTTTATGACTTTCAAGCACCGACAATTGTTTAATTTTTAATGATAATTAAATTATTATTAATTATTAAGAGCGAGAGTTCAAATCTCGTATAAACTTTTTCACGGACTGTTATGTTATATATAATAATGTTTAAAGTATATAACCTCTTCAAATATTCAGTGGATGAAACTCTTAAGTAAAGCTAAACCAATTTTATGGTGTCTTTTTCGCGGCCCAAGAAATAAAAAGAGAGGTAACGGTTGAACGACGCTGTTACTTTTAACAACGTTAAGGCGTCGTTCCCATGGAGCGTTTAACGTACTTTATAATTGAATTGCCTTCCTTGCTCTGGCTTATTGATAGACTTAAAGATCCAGTAAATTATTTTAGTGTAAAAAAATTAAAATAAGACGTATTTGTAAATTTTTATTAGTAATTTGACAGTGGGTGATATTGGGTACTGCAATACCTACATAATGTCTCTATAATTGTAGTAAAGGATGTCTTAATACTATATTTTGTTCTAAATTACAAGTAAAAATCAAATAAATCAGCTTCACGCTGTATACCGTACACAGCACGGTCGGCAGAGGGAACCTAGTGTTAAGACACTCCGTTCCCCATTTTCTGCAGAATTCTGGAGGCATTGCGTGTTGAGTGCGAGCCTCGACACCGAAGCCGACAATGGAAATATAAATTTAAAAAAATAAAAAATTAAATTAGCTTCACGCTGTAATCCCGCACACAGCAGGGTAGGCAGAGGAAACCTAGTGTTAAGACACTCCGTTCCCCACTTTCTGGCGAATTCTGGAGGCATTGCGTGTTGAGTGGCAGGACTCAACGCCGCGCTTAACCTCGACACCAGAGCGAAGAAATGGAAATACAAATTTAAATAAATAATTCATCTCCTCGAGTGGGGATCGAACCCACACAACCAGTCGGTTTTACAGTCACACTTTGTGCCCCTGCGCCACTACTGGCCTCAATTACAAGTAATCCTATATTTCAAAATATAAAAGATTCATCTGTAAAATGTCAAAGTTGTTCACAAAACAAAACACAAAAAAATGTTGAAATCGAATATTTTAGAAATCCTATTTAAAGTAATAATTGAAAAATTCTAAGAACCAAATATACAAAAAGAAAATATCATCCTTACTATTAATCTATTTATTAACTCTAACATAGTAAAATATCTAGCTAAAACATTATCAAGACAAAATTAGTCAACGCATTATGCAGCTCACAGCCTAAGCCACCCTCTGCGGATAGTTCTCAAAAACACTGTCCCCTCGCCATAAATAACTTGTAATCTCGGATATCGTGGGGATGCTGCGGCTGAGATAAGATACAGATTACACTAGGTATATATTAAGCATCTTTGCAGTATTAATGAATCGTCCATGGAAATAGATTATCTATCTATCTATCTATACTTATAGTAATCGTAACGGATCAGTGTCTGTATATGAAAGATACGAAAAAAAATTATTGGTGGCATTTGATAACGTAATAGAACCAAAAATAATTATTTTTATTTTTTTGTGTTTTTGTTAGAAGGTTTGTTCACGTATCAGAAGCGGCTTAACCGGTTTAATTGCAGTTTTCACTTTTGTATTTTGGCAAGTTTCCCTAGCTAGTTTATAAATAAAAAAGTAATATCATTTTAAATAGTGTTATTCGACAAAATCGCTATAAATAATTGTTTTATTGAATTGGCTGAAACTTTACTTTTCAATATATGTAGACATAAATATTCTTTTCAAAATAATATCATTATCAGAAAACCAAAGTAATGCAGATTAGTAAATTAATAATTATATAGTTCAAGCACGAGAAGCCACGAGCGGTTATAATATACGCCCATGTTAAGGTATATATACGCCCATCAGGATATGCAGCGGAAATCTGAGATTAGGATACTCCATTCCCCCATACACTGCCCAATTTTCAAAACATTGTGGTGGAACTCAACGCCACGCCTTGTCTCTTCCACGTCTATCTATTACCAGAGCAAGGATATAAAAATAATTAATTCACTTGAGTGGATATCGAACCCACCACCGTGGCGTTTTCAGTTAGGCTGTGTACATGTCACTGCGGTACCACCCAGAAATAAACATAAGACATATACATATAATGTGTAGAATTTGAAGTCTGAATAGTAGTAAAATATAGAAATCCTACATATCTAGATTCAAGGTATGAAAAATTTTTATATTCGGTTTTGGCCGCAGTTACCTATACAATATTACGTATTTCATGTATTATTAGTTATATATTACAGTTTTTCTTGATTAATTATATAGTATGATAGGTAAAATTCTTAGACAGTTATACGAACGAGGAACTGCCTCAGTGAGAACAGACAGCATACTGTCAAGCAACTTCCATCCCAGCATGGGTGTCCGTCAAGAGTGCATAATATCACCCTTGAGAACTGGACGGATGGATTGTAAATTTACGTTTCGCCGATGACACAACCTTATTCGCCTCAAGTGTTCAGCACGTGGAAGAACTGCTTCAAAAAATGAAATATCCATAGTTAGCCTTCAGTTTGGATAAAAGGTCAATCGCAAATCGCATCATCAAAACAAAAAATATGATTGCATATCGCGCCAATAACAATAACTCGCCGGAAGTAACTGATATTGCAAATTGTGAATTTGTCCAGTCCTATATATACTCGTACCTTAATCACAAACGAAGGCGGATGCATAGAGGAAATAAAACGACGCATATCTTCTACCAGAAATGCTATGGAATGGCTTGGAAACATATTATGGAAGAACAGAAAATTAACCAAAACCACAAAAATGTGGCTGATTCGAACACTTGTTTTTCTATATGCTGCTCAGACATGGACCTTGCGCGAAACGGAAAAGATAAAAATCGATGTCTTGGAGATATGGCGCTGGAGAAATATGCTCGGGATATCGTGGACAGAATTCCGTTCAAATGTGTCCATACTTCAAGAACTTAGCATCAAAGAGCGACTATCAGCTACTGTAGAAACCCGTATTCTTAATTTTTTGGGTTGCATCTCCAGGAATGGAAATAACTCCTTAGAACGGCTCATGGTGCAAGGCAGAGTAGATGGTATCAGACCAAGAGGTAGATCACAGGTACTGCGATAGACCGACCAAATAAAATCAGCTGTAGATGGCAAATTGCATGAGTGCACTAGAATGGCGACCAACAGAGAAAAAATTGCTTAAAACTGTGGCAAGTATAACAAAAGCCAAAAACATGACTACATAATGGCCACAACTGCTCTGTCAAGAGCGAGCTATAAAATAAGAATTGATTTACCATTAGACTAAATACCTATTACTATAATTTTATCTATTCCTCAAACACTATATAAAAATAATAATTATAGATTTTTCAGAACACACAAAAATTTTAACGTATGTATATGTGAATGTTTCAAATAACGCTTTTTAAAAATATAAAAAAAATATATTATTACTACAACACGAAGAAAGTCACGTCAACTAACAAGTTCCACCATCTTCCCACTTCAACATAAAATAGAACAGATCTCGAATAGCGTTCACAAAACGCTAGCAATTCAGCTATGAAATCAATCGAGCTGTACATCACGCAAAAATGGATAGAAATTTAATATCAGCAATGCCAATTCCACTTACTGCCTTTGTTTGTACATCGTGCGAATGATTTTAGAATTTTTTTTTGAGATTACCCATGAGTGTAGTGGGTTGAGTGTTTGTAAATGATGATTTAAATTTCTAGATGTATTTTTGTACGATTGATGTATGTAGTATTAAAGGGATATTACTATTAAATAATCAATAGTGCTGTATATAAAAATTCATAATTTAATTAGTTTTGAGGCCAGTCGTAGCGCAGGGGCACAAAGTGTGACTGTAGTCTGGCGTGTTAGATCTCTACTCGAGAAAATGTAATATTTATTTAAAATGTATATTTCTATTTCTTCGCTCTGGTGTTGTGGCAAAGGGCGACGTTGATTTCCGCCACTCAACATCTAATGCCTCCAGAATTAGGCAGAAAATGGAAAACGGAGTGTCTTAACACTAAGTTCCCTCTGAGTACCCTGCTGTGTGCGGGATACAGTGTGAACCTGATTTATTTTTGATTCAGTAGTTTTTAATACATACATCAATTTAGATTCGTCAAAATTATAATTGAGAAAACATTTAAACGTTTGTCTTTTTTATTTGGGGTTCTGTTTACGTATACAATAACACATTAAAACACTGCCCTACGCTTTTTTCCCCATAGGAAGAGAGAATGCCGAAACAACAAACGTACATAAAATTGTTCCAGTCTCACATTTCTCATAACCTAACGCTGTATTTGGTATCAACAGGCCTTAATTGAATAGTCTATGTGAACATAAAATATTTGAATAATAATTTTTAGAAAAAAAAATAACATAAGTCCTCAAAACTAAACTGTGTAAATGACAATAATTATTAAAAAAATTGCTATCAAAGATATGTTATATCTTTAAACAGCCTAACCTTAATAGGTTAGGCTGTTTGCTTTGAAAATAATATAGGTTTAGGTAGTCCTAAACCTATATTATTTTCAAAGTGATCAGTAGTCAAAATCTATTAAGACTGAGGTTTTATTTATCTAAAACAAGTAATTCGTTTATGTGACATGTTTCACAAATATTCTATAGCACATAGCAAACAGAGCAACCAACTTTTGTATCTGAATCAGAGGCAGTGTGAAATTCAATTACTTCGAATAACATATGTACGTGGGAAGGAAGTTTATTTTCTTTTATGATTCTATTTTTCTTGTAGCTTCATTCTTTTTCTCGCATACCAAGGTAAGCAGAGGGAACCTAGAGTTAAGACATACCGTTCCCCATTATCCACCCAATTTTTCCCAAAAGGAAATGAATATAATTGGTTCTCCCAATTCGATGGGAATCAAACTAAACTCAACTCAAATATTGTGTTTACTGTCGGATGTTGTAGTGCTGCACTACGACGGCCTTGGCCTTTTTTCCTTTTACGTATACTTACTATTTTATTTGTGAACACGTTTGATGTTATATTTGTATTCATTTTTTTATTTTATGGTATGGTATATATGGTAATACGCTCCACCTTTTAACTAAAAAGAGGAACCTAAATCATTAATTTTTAATGTTATTTTCAAGATATTGTATTTTAAGCGGTGGAACCTGCAAACATCACAGTTTATCTACCACGACGATAAAATGAAAATAATTTAAATACAACCATTTCTTGACTTGAAATTGAACCTAAAACTTACCAGTTTGACCCTTTCTCACTTTGCCACGATTAGAAAATAATAAATAAATAAAATAAATAAATCAACTTCAAGCTGTATCCCGCACACAGCAGGGTAGACAGAGGGAATCTAGTGTTAAGACACTCCGTTCCCCATTTTCTGCCGATTTCTGGAGGCATTGCGTGTTGAGTGGCAGAATTAAAAGCCGCGCTTTTAATTCTGCCACTCAACACGCAATGCCTCCAGAAATATACATTTTAAGTAAATATTTCATCTCTTCGAGTGGGGATCGAACCCACAACCAGTCAGTTTTACAGGCACACTTTGTGCCACTGCGCCACGTCTGGCCTCGATAAAATAATAATTGTTTAATATTTTTCTTTCAAAACTCATTTTAATTGTGAAACAAATACATGAAGATGAAGGGACTTTGTCCTAAATTCCCAACAATTTTGTACTTCCGTTGGCAATAAATAACAATTTGCGCACTTCCGTATCGCAACACCGTCAAAATTATTATTTACAACATCAACTTTTTCGAAATGAAACAGTTATCTATTATCCTTTTGTTTTATTAAAATATACATACATATACTATAATAATAAACACATTATCAAATATTACCAAAACTTTAAAATTAATTTTAACAAATTATCATAGTACGTGGACGGTTTTTTTTTTTATATTTTGAGGCCAGTCGTGGCGCAAGGGCACAAAGTGTGTCTGTAAAATAGACTGGTTGTGAGTTCGATCCCCACTCGAGGAAATGAAATATTTACTTACATTTTTATTTTCATTTCTTCGCTCTGGTGTCGTGGCAAAGCGCCGTTGAGTTCCGCAATTCAACACGCAATGTCTCCAGAACTCGGCGGAAAGTGGGGATCTTTGTGTCTTAGCACTACGTTCCCTCTGCCTACCCTGCTGTGTGCGGGATACAGCGTGAAGCTGATTTAATCTAGTAAAAAATAATAAGCGAAGAGAGATAAAAACAAGAATCAAAGCGCGGCGTTGCGTTCCGCCGCTCAACAAGGAAAGTTTTGCAGTCGATTGAAAACTGGAGAGCGGAATAATTTAATACTGGTAGTACATATCAACCAGTACTAATTTTGTGAATTGTTATTCTTATTACAAGCTTTTACTTAAATTTCCGTAATTTGTATACACTTAGCATTTGTATAATGTGTGTGAAATATTGCAAGTTCAATATCTTCCACTTCTCAGTGTTCGATTGAGCTGAACTGTGGATTACGACTTCAGTTCTGACGAATAAAATTACATTTAATAAAAATTGTTGTTCAATTTTCATAGTCGGAAACAAAATGGCGGATTACAAATTTTTACACAACCTACCTAATATAGGAATGAAATGAAAGGGTTTAATTTATAATATACAATACACCATAAAAACGAACGAAGCCATTCGTGGCGCAGGGTCACAAGCGTGTGACTGTAAACGCGACAGCTTGTAGATTCGATTTCCAATCGAGGAAATTAAATATTTTCACTTCTTCGCTCGGGTATCGAGGCAAAGCGCGGCGTTAAGTCTGCCTCTCAACACGCCATGCGTCCAGAAGACAGCGAAAATTGGGGAGCAGTGTGTCTTAACACCAGAGTTCCTCTGCCTACTCTACTACGGGATATAGTGTAAATATTAAAAAAATAACTAGGAAGTTTGTTTTAAATATAATATTTTATTCCTTCTATACTATGTTATGTAAATTGACGCGAGTGCCCATAAAATCTATTCTTTTGCAAGTAAAATTTATATTGCTTGTGAACAATTGAATTCGATTGTCGGGTCTGACCATCAACCGAGACATAAAGAGTAGCTAGTAAGTACATACTGTTAAAAAAAATGCTTCCCCTATTTTAGCTCAACTATTAATAGCCATTAATAGTTGAGCTAAAATAGGGAAAGATTATTTTACTCCGCCTATGTTCGGATCATTGCGAAACTTAACGCTGCAGTTTGTCTAAGCACTAACGAAAATTGTTGTATTATAATTATTACGCTTAAATTTAAGCACCACTAAGTCATACAAGAGCGTATGGCTTCGTGATCAGAGCATTACATTTATTTATACGTTTTTTTTTAAACAAATATTTTTCTTTCCTAAGTGTGGAATAACACTTAAATATGTTTTTTTTTCTATTTCTATTATCTATAATTCTTATTTATAAAACATATGGTATGGTATACGTTCGAGCCAACGTATGGCTTAGTGGTTGAAGCGCATAGACAATTCCAAAAGACCCGTGTTCAAATCCCGTTATATTATAATTTCACTGTACCTGTAATCAGACCTACCTTCTGCACTTAGAATGTGTCATACACAATTCTATGTTCTTTCAACTCCACCACGCGGGCGAAGCCGCATATAAAATATAATAAAAAATAACAATTTTACAATACAGGTAGCTATGCAACGTTTAAAATTCAAGATTTAAATAGTTATAATTGCCTTTTGATCCTAACAGACCCAATAGCTTATCTAGTATCAGGTGTTAATAATAACATTATAATGGTTTCCAATTTAGAGAGATCCAATTTGCGGAACATATTTACCGAATAAACACTAAGCAAATGATCAAAGCGTTTTAAAATTATTATCAAAATTTCTGTATCATTTTATCATTTCATTCATACATACAATATATTATGTGTATATTTGGAAATACATAACACAGTTTTTAATTTGATATGATAATAGAGAGGATAACCGACCAGGACCTGGTCGGTTTCCAGGAGGCGCGGGTTTGAGTCCCGCTACGTTCAAATTTTTATACGTTTTCTAAATAAGTATTTTTCTTTCCTAAATATGGAATAACACTTTAAAAATGTTAAAAATAATAACAATTTGTTTCAATCTGGTAAGTTTGCACGGCGCTGTGTTTTGCTTCTTAGACAAAAATTACAAATTTGTGTTTGTGAACACCTGACATGTGGCGCTGGCTTACAATAGCACCACCTTATCATGTACCGTGGGTATCGTGAAGAGCGACGAAAGAGACCCTACTGGCAGGATATGGCCATCAATATCTCCTAAACGGCAAGGTCTACTGCTGTCGCCTACCTCCCTACTAATTTCCCATATCCGCCTTAGCAAAGCGTGCACTAAAGCGGCACCCAGTCCCCAGCAACCTTGATTTTCTTATTTACGATAGCAGCTAAGGTCTAAAATCTAAAATCTCCGGTACGATCCGGTTACCAACGACGACTCTATCTGCCAACATATATTACGCGCACTCTGATATTAAGTTGAAGACTGATGCGAAGTTAGCAGGGTTGGGAGAAGCTATCAGTAAGTTAAACAAAGATGTTATTGGGTTATCTGAAAACGTAGCAGCGATTAGTCGAGAGCGAGAGTCAATTTCATGGAGAAGGAGGGCATCTATATTATGATTAACTTTTTCTTCAGTAAATTTCAACATCGAAAGTGGACTTGAATGAGACCAGATAGTATTGTAAAAAATTAAATAGGTTTTATCATGTTGATGAAGAAGTCACAATTTAATTAGTAATTAAACAGATTAGAGTCAAAACAGGAAGTGATCACAGACTTGTTCAAGTTACAATGAATATAATAGCATCAAGTTTTCAACGAACTCCAAAACCACTTTGTAGCCCAGCTAGTTGAGAACAGCTTAGACATGAATGATCTAAAAATCAAGATGATGAATACTGACCGCATGGTAGGGTCCAAGTACTTTAAAATTTACTGTGCCAAAAAAAAGAAACTCTCCGACGAAGTACTCCAAAAAGTCACGAGACGAGATCTCTAAGCTATTAACATACGACCTTGACTGATGTAATACGAATCGTATTAAAAAAGCAATTGAGAGGAAGGTTTCAAAGTGTTCACAAGAGATCTGTCCATTGGGCAAACCTAACTGATAAGGCTAAAACTTGATGATGGTACAATCATTTCGCTGTCTACACAAACACCATCTAAAATCTTGCAGGCAGCGCAGTACCGATCGGCGTGGCGATCCTTACGGGATGTCTATGTCCAAATAGGCGTTGAAAGACTAATATGATCATTAGAGAGCGAAATATTTCAGCACTAAGAAAAAAAAAAGAAAAATGTTTTACTTAGAAGAATATTTATATATATATATATATATATATATATATATATATATATATATATATATATATATATATATATATATATATATATTACTTAACTGAGGCCGTCGTGGTGCAGCTAAACCAAATGCGCGACTATAATCGCGACAGTTATGACTTCGATTCCGTCTCGTGGTTCGATTTCCTCGCGCGCGTGCAAAGCGCGGCGTTAAATTCTTCGACTCAATAGGCAATGCCTTGAGAATTCGATGGAAAGTGGGAACGGGAACGAGAACATCGCACAGGTTATAATACAAAAATACTTAACATTCTTGCAATATTATCATTGATTAATATGATCCTACAAGGCTTAATCAAGTTCGACTATATGTAGATATAAAAATTCTTTATGTACTTAATCTTATCTTATGTTTATAACAGAAAAACTACTACAGCAGAATCAAAAGATTATCGTATTTTTTTATTAACTTTCCTGCACTATCTGTCTTATTAATAAGTACACTTACTACCTTAATTATTTACAAAATATAAAACAATAAAGAGAAAAATATTTAATATATTTATTAAATAAGTTTGAACGTCATTCAAGTACATAAAAAAAGAACGAAGAAATGAAAATACTCTGACAACATGACAAAGTGCCACGTTGAATTTCGCGATTTAATATATCAAAAATTGNATATATATAATTTTTTACTTATTTTTGTGTTTGTCTCCGTAATTGGCTTTGTTACACGATAGCATGTAATTGAGAAACATCAGTTATAGGTAACGGAAGAAAAAAAGACAAAGCTTTTTGTTTTGAGGTAGAGACCAATCTGTTTTTTTTAACAATTTTGTAGTGTCATTCCTCACCTGGGAAAGAAAAAAATATTTTTTAATTTGTAAGTAACGAGATTTGAACCCACGCGGTTTAAGTCCTTCTACTTTTTAATTTATATGCGTTTTCTAAAAAGTGTTAAACTACTTGACGAAGTCTAATCGCAGATATACTCTGAGAAATAAAATAATATAAAATATCCTGACTAAATATTATACATTTTATACATATTTAGAAGCAAATTTTCATATTCTTTTCTGTTATTGTAATATTTGAAATCTCTAGAGTCATTTCATTCAAGTCAAACAACAATTTATACACCTTTACTTAGAAGTCAATCTAAAACATTTTCACTACACTATAGATAACAGTGTCAAATTCATCTACGAGTACAACACTCCCACCTAAATAATTTGAACTCAGTACTAAAATAAAGCTAAATATATCGCCACCTACATCACCTACGCTTATCGTATCGTACGATGTGAATTATTGTTTGAAAGATACACGCCAATCTGTCCATACTCGACCCCTTGCTGTTAGTACCTCAAACATCCACAATTTTCAACTTTATTACTTTGTATTAAATGCTATTTTCGAATGACAATACAAAGTCTATTACGTATAACATGTGGTTGACAGAAGCCGAAACAAATCGTTTTATCGACCATCGCTGTAGTGGATTGAAAAGCAAAGTGCTTGATTAAATGCCGTATGCGAAGTCATTTTCTCATTTTCTATGTTTACTTTAATATTGATCGTGTCATATATACTTTATATACACTTTTAAAAAGTTTGTAAAAAGTTTGTGAACCTCAATTCTTGGTTGAGGCCAGTTGTGGCGCAGAGGCACAAACTATATCTGTAAACGTGATTGGTTGTGCGTTCGATCCCCTCTCGAGAAAATTAAATATTTATTTAAATTTATATTTCCATTTCTTCGCTCTAGAGTCGAGGAAAAGCGCGGCGTTGAGTTGAGTTGAGTTTTGCCACTCAACACGCAATGTCTCCAAAATTTGGCGGAAAGTGGGGAACGGAATGTCTTAACACTAGGTTCCCTCTGACTACCCTGATATGTATGGGATACAGCGTGAAGCTGATTGATTTATAAATTGAACGGTAATATGTAATAGTAAATACTACATATATAGAAATATATAGTTTCAACATATACTAAGATTTATTTGAAGATCAACAAATCTAAACATAGTAAATCAACATTGAGGTCAATAAGTACACTATAAATCTAAAGCTGAGCTAACAGATCTCGTGCAGGTGATATCAACGATACTAAAGCAATGATTATATCACAACCACAGATTGAAAAATTAAATTAAATCAGCTTTACGCTGTATCCCACACACAGCAGGGTAGCCAGTGGGGACTTAATGTTAAGACACTCCGCTCTCTATTTTCCGCTGAATTCTGGAGGCATTGGCGAAACTTAACGCCACGCTTTGCCTCGACATCAGAGCGAAGATACGTAAATATTAAATATTTCCTATACCACGACAGAAAATATTAAATATACTGGCAGTTCTCCGAAACGTACAAATTTCAACTTTCTTATGTTTACTCATTAATAGTAAATTATTTTAGAAGATGAAAATCATATTAAATACGTAACTAAATAATAAACAAGTAGTCTAGACAAGTTTAATGATTTAGTATACAAAAATATATTTTAAGAAAAAACCTTAAAAAAATTTAATATTATACGTGGAGATTTGGTGTATTCTTAGCTAATTTCTTTTCAAAAATATTTATAATTAAACTATATTTAATGTTTTGCTGCTTTCAATGAAATAACAACATACTTAAAGTTTTTAATAACAAAACGTGCTTGTAATTTAGGTGTAGCTACACAAACATCGTTCGCAAAAAAAGTTTGTAAAAATAAGGTCATTGATCGAGCGAGCTTTGGTTTTAAATAAATCAGCTTTACGCTGTATCCACAGCAGGGTAGGCAGAGGGAACCTTGTGTTAAGACACTCCGTTCCCCACTTTCTGCCGAATTCTGGAAGCATTGCGTGTTGAGTGGCAGAACTCAACGCCGAGCTTAACCTCGACACCAGAGCGAAGAAAATGGAAATATAAATTTAAGTAAATATTTCATCTCCTCGAGTGGGGATCGAACCCACAACCAGTCGATTTTGCAGTCACACCTCGTGTCGCTGCGCCACGACCGGCCTCAAATTCGGACACGTTATCTAACGTACTATTTATTTTGGGTAATAATAATGTTAGCATGCAGAGCTTTAACTTCCAACGGTGCAATTGCCGCCACGGAAGCTTTAACAATTTAGAAATAAGTCTTAAATTGGATTCTCCTAATTTTAGCACATCAATCGTCATTGATATCTTTATTTGCTATTATAATTTTAGATTAAAAATGTTTCGGCAATCGTTAATGTATACTTATATTAACATTTTGAACAAAATCGGTAACCAGCACATTTCATGTACTTCTTGGACGACGCTTGAATGACGCTGGAAGAGAAGTAATAAGTAATGATTATTAGCTTTTAGAGTAGACGAATGGGTCTGATTTCAGGGTGTAGTCCTGAATCTTAGACATATTTCTAATAGTTTAACTCACGGATGGGTCGTGTGATGAATTTTTAATGTTAATACCAGCTATGACTGCTATATCATTGCCATGGCCGTGTACCGTGCCGTGTGATCCCGGCCTAGAATAGGATCATCCTGGTACTGGTGGTGTCGTAAGAGGCGACTTAAGTACGTGTGGTAGAGTCACGTCACCAGCAATGGCAAGACGCATGGGCAGACTCGACCGGATCATTATCACCCCCGGCATTTAAAACCGGCGTGAAGTAGTGGCTTTATGCCACTGCGTTTCGCATCATCGTAATGTCAGGCTCCGGTGCCCAACCCACCTTGTCGGCCGGCAAGCACCTGTAACTACTCTGGTCCTGCACGGGGTCGTAGGCGGCGGTAGTCACTTACCATTAGGTGACCCGAATGCGCGTTTGCCTTGTCTTTCATAAAAAAAAATGGCATTCAATTTCAGTGTAATGGAAACGTTATAAATATTATTACTGTTTCTCGCATATAGAACAGTACAAAAATAAGCTACTTTAACTTAAATTTTAGATTTAGGGTTAGTAAAATATATCTAAAATTTTATGATTTCTATTAATATTCTTTAGTTGTTTTTATTTATTTTTTTCATTGTTCTTTATTTTTTACATCTCATTTTATGCCTAGTGAGATAGTCAGAGAGAACGAAGCGCCAAAAGCCCTATTCTCCATATGTTTTACTTTATCCACTGTTACCACTCGTTAATCTCTTTATACGGGAGTTTTTTATGTTTTTTCGTGATCTTCCTCCTGTATATATCTTTTCTCCAGAGCGAGGATTTCTGATTTATAAGACCCGATGTAATGGTTAGGTTTATCCGCTCTTTACCCAGACGCAGCTGATTTCGATGCATGTCCATTCCTGACATAGGAGATGTGTTCATTCCCCCAATACCGATACTTCCCCTTTTTTGTACAACGTATGCTAAATCTCAGTTACTATGTAATTTTTATAGGTCTACACACTGGAGAGAAAAATTACGTTTCAGTGGTCTTAAGAATTAGATTTACTTTCTTGTTAGACTTAAATATATTATAGTTTTAATAGAAGCTTTTCTTAAAATGTTGCAATCCTGTCTGTTTTAAAAGGTGTTTTACATATGGTAGAAGTCCCGGTTGTCTTTCTACTGGGGGTTTTCTAATTACGCTGGTGGATCTTCACCTATCAAAGCTCGTCACCTAGGTGTTCAGCGTCCCAGAGTTGGTGGGCTCTTTGAAATAAAGATCACGAAGACACTATCGAAGTATGTAAGTATGGTTTCTTTGTTAGCTAACTTAAGATCTTTCAGCCTACAAACCAAATGGTAAGAGTCCTTGAGATGTTGAGCCAGTTTATACCTCGGCGTACCGATTTGGCTAACTATTAAAGATACAGTCAGTTTAGTCTTATTGTGTATTGTCGGCAACCTATACAATTTAGAACATTTTACACAACTAGTTACGAGGGATTTAATGTTACATATCTTACGTTTCTTTTATTCTTCTTATGCAACACCTACGTTTTGCTGCCGTATATCAGCGTCAATCGTCAGCATTGCACCGTGTACCCAAACGTGCAACTATTCTGTTATTTCACGGTCTCATCAATGCATCTAAGGCACCGTTAATTCTGTTACCGGCAGCAATACACCTGTGCGTCTTTTCTTCATTTCTTTCAAATACAAGAACAGGCTCTGGTCCTTCTTTAAGAGAGGACTTTCCTTGGAAAGGAAATTTTCCCTCGCATGTCATTTTGTGTCACTTCATGCTACCAAGTTGACATGGCGCAACGCATTCAATACGTGAGACGTGCCTTTTCCTTCTCACTCACAGGCTGAGTGATCTCTATAAACAGACTTTACAACAAAGGAAGTGATTAAAATATTGTACGTCTCGTACGTACGGTAGTCTTCCAAGATATCTTACACACCCGTCAAACATCTAAAAAAAAATCTTGGTTCAGGACCTCCTGCGACCTGCTCACTGCTGTAAAATGTGTGGCAAATTAGTAAACAATCTTAGGAATTACTAAAACTTCGTTAGCAATGTTGCTCGTTAACATTTTATTTCTTTTTTTCTCAGAACTTTCACGCTTCATCTTTATCAGTACTTTCGTTTGGTGCCTTTATAGTTTATCCTTTTTCTTTTTTAAAAAGATTTATCTGAGGCCTTATGATCCTAACGAGCTTTTTTTCTCTACAGTGTCTTTCACTTTATCATCCCACAATTTATCATGATTTTACTATAACCTCGTTTTCATTTACCACATATGTCTGTCGCTGCTTTTCTCATATAATTCTTAAATATAATGGAAGAGTATACTTCAACGTTTCCGTTTTCTATTTCAAAGATGTCTAATATTTTTGAAGTACTTATTCCTCTTTGATCGATGGATCTTAAAACTTCCAGCTTCTTATGCGATAATTCGACTCCAAGTTTGGACGTCCTCCGTAATAATAGGGTAGCTATATTATACTTGAAATAATTATTGTACTATAATTTAATTTTGAATGCTTTCCTTTATTAAACCTCTGGTGTCGAGGTTAAGCGCGGCGTTGAATTCTGCCACTCAACACGCAATGCCTCCAGAATTCGGCAGAAAGTGGGGAACGGAGTGTCTTAACACTAGGTTCCCTCTGCCTACCCTGCTGTGTGCGGGATACAGCGTGAAGCTGATTAAATTTATTTGTTCATCCAGAAATAAGTTTAGTAGATTTAAAGTCCGTCGTGTCGCAGCGTGTGGCTGTAAACGCGACGGTTTTGGGCACGATTTTTACTCGAGGGAATGAAGTATTTATATTTCATCTCCGGTAGAAATGCAAAATGTGATATTGAACTCCATCTCAAAACGTTATCTCGAAAAGTAAGAAATGGAATGTCTTAACATTAGGTTCCTTTTGCCTACCCTGTTGTGTCCCTGTTGTATGTTTTAGTAGCTTCGTAACTTCTTCGTCCCTTCGTCTCTCATTCCCGTAGAAATTTCAAGAAATCCTTGTTCGGTCTCAGTCACACTCCCTAGACACCAAAAAAAAAGGGAAAACTAGCCAAAACGATTCGGATTCACACACAAAGGATTCCGTATCAGTATCTATAAACTCACCATCAAAATCACGATTCTTGTATGAGAGTACCATTAAATATTTATTTTATTATAATATATTTTTTAATATTCATTTTACTGTGTTTTCTAGTTGCATCAACACAAACATTTCATTACTATCAATGAGACAGACAGACAGTGAATCGTAGTAATAGAATCTTATATGTTTTATCTTAAAAAAGTTGATGTACCACGTGAAGTTTTGTTGGTTACCATTTTAGGTAAAACTATTTATTGTACAACCTAAAACTGTTAGATTAAAAGCAATCCAAAATAAGTCACAGTGGCCTATAACAATTCTCACAAACCAATCTAAAATTTCCACTTCTAAAGATAAATTTGTTAAACCTAAATTTTAATCTTTGCAAACAGCAAGAAAGATATATAGCGCCGATTAAAATCTTCCATTGAGATTTATTTGGTATAAGGCCTTCGGTTAATTAGAAGCTATGTACTGTCTTCGAGTGATTGTTGAAAATTTATAATTACTTCACGTTTTACGTTTATAGTTTAATCTTGTGGTTGAATTGTTTGAGCCAAAAATTTTGAATTTTTCACATCTAGTGTTAAGACATTACATTCCTCACTTCGTTTGTTTGTTCAGTTGAGGAACTCAACACCGCACTCTATCTTAATACCAGAATGAGGGAAATGAAAATAACTCATTCCCCCCGACCGAGAATTGAACCCATAATAGTCAGAAGCAGTACCGCTGAGCTATGATGGCCTGATAAAATTTTTAATCAAATTTTGATGTTTGCCTCTCTTATAGTCGGTTATGTCTTAAGTAAGCTTCGATATTTTGTTCAATAATTTTCCATACATATAATAAAACTGTAAATCATCGATATCTGTACATGGAATATATAATTTAAATATGTTATAGAATATAATAGACCCCAAAACAAAACAATGGTTTTTAAAATATTTATCTGTTTGTCTGAGGTGCGTTTGTGCATGTTTATCTTAGAAACGGCTTAACCGATTTAAATGTAGTTTTCATAATTATATTTTGGCAAAGTACCTTAATATTTAATATTATTATACTTTTATTTCAATCGTTTCATAAATATAAAAAGAAAAAGAGTGAAATCGCCTCAGACATAGTAAAGCGTCTAACATCCTTAATCTAATATTGTTATAATGAATTGTATATTTGCAAAGAAAAGTTGTTTAAACTAGATTTGATGAAACGTGACGACGAATGTATATTGAGAGTTAAGAATTTAAGTAAGAAATATTCCCGAAAACAATTTAATTCCTTTCAAGTAAATGTCAGACAATTATATATGTATATATTGAGGCCAGTCGTGGCGCTGGGAGGGGCACAAGCGTATGGATGTAAATGCGACATGTTATGAGTTCAATTTCCACTCGAGCAAATTATATATTTGATATGTTCATTCCATTTTCAAAGCCCGGCGTTGAGTTCCGCCACTCATTACATAAAAGTGTCTTAATGGAGATCGATCACATTCGGGAACCTCGCGAGTTTCAAGGAACTCCGTTTAATATTAAGTCACTTCCGTTCCCCAATTTCTACCAAATTATTATGGCATTGCGTGTCAAGTGGCAAAACTCAACGACGCACTTTGCCTCGTTACCAGGAAAACGAGGAAAATGAAAATATAAAATATTAAATATATCAATATTAAATATTATTATACAAACGTAACGCTTGAACTTTGATATATTTTCAATATTATCTAAAAAAATTAATGATACCTTAAAATTACTTAAATAATATTACTCCTATAAATTAGTAACTGAAGACATAATAACTACCGGAAACTGCGACGACTTTCCTATGGTAGAGATTCAACTCAATTTATCACTCAAGTACAATGAATGTGCATAGGGCTGTGTTGTTATTAACTAAGCCTTTTTTTTATTATTTTAAATTAGAAAACAATACAATTTTAAAAATACAGAACAGCCAGTACTATAATGATATTGGAGTAACAAATATTTAAATAACTATAAAAATAAATAAACCACATTAACATAAATTTAAAAATAATGAAGAAGAAGAAGAGGGGGAAGAGGCGCAGCGGCGTTGAGTTCCGCCTCGAAAATGAGGAAAGGAAGTGTCTTCATGAGGACAAAGTGTCATCACACTAGGTTTCCAGCTACCTACCTACCTGGTATGTGCGTACAGCGTGAAGCTAAAAAATAAATTATATTGGTCAACAGCAACCCTAGCTATCTCTATATATGTACCTAATATTTTACATTGAAGGACAAGCCTTTGTTCCCTCCGCCCATTGTAGCTTGCGAAATTAAGATGTTCTGAAAATAATAGAATTTCCGATTGTGTGGGCAACCATCAATAATTTTTGTTATTAGATGGACATACAAAAAGGGACCTTTTCTTGTCAAATATAACGTTCTTATTACAATTATAGATAAACCAAAATATGAGTGCTATTATGTTTTATCGGATATTTTTTTTTCATATTTACGTTGTATCGTACATATAGCAGAGCAGGGGGTACCTAGTGCCAAGACACTTCGTTTTCCGTTTCCCCCCGAATTGAAGAGTGTTGAGTGACGGATTTCAACGCAACATTTATATTTGTCTACCAGAGCGAGGAAATGATAATTGTTCATTCCTGAATTGGTATTGAACCTACAGTCGTCGAATTTTAACCAATTAGAGACTGTACACCACGACCTCTTCTGTAAATGAAAAATCATAGTTTAAGTATTATCGTTTACCTTGTATTTAGCTTATTTGTCTAACTTTCATCTATGAATCTAGTATTAAGACACTCCGTTTCCCACTTTGCCTTGCTTTGCGTTGATACCAAAGTGAAGAAAAAAGAAGATTCATAAATAATAATTCATTCCCCCGAGTTTGAATCGAACCCACAACCTGTCGCGTTTACAGTCACCCCCTTTGTGCCCCTGCGCCACGACGACCTCTCATCGTCTGTTAACGTTGTTATTTCTAATTCGCCAAAGAAAAATAAACATCTCAAGAAAAGCCAATCAATTCACTAAGCCCATTCTTAATGCTGCCGTTTTAAGTGCGGTCGGTGGTCTTAAAAGCTTACGGCAGTCCCGATGAAGACCTATGTCAGAGACTCCAACGAGGATTACTTGGAGGTACCGTGTCGACCTCCTGTCATACCTTAATCCGTATTGCCGTTCGGATGTTACTTGCCATGTTAAAACACTAATGCCTGAAATTTCGTTAACAGGAAACTGGATGAAGAAAATTATTAACGGATTTTCTATTCTAACCACTTATTTGATCGCATGTAGAGCACGATATAAAAATTATATTTATAATTGTAAAAATAAAAATATTATTAATGTAGTTAGTGTAATTTTGAACGTGATTAGAAGTGTGATAGGTAAAATGTGGAATGGATAGGAAGGAGGTGAGGGGAAAGGATTTGTAATAAAACATGGAGTAAGGTGTAGAGAGAATCGGTTAAGGTGTTGCCGACATTTGTATTTTCTTAGTCATACAATTTGACAGTCTCCAAAACGAGGGTATTTGCTAGGTGAGCATGTTTCATCGTAGACATCAACACTAAGGACCAGTCACCTCTGGCTGATAAAGTCCCAGACAGTCTTATCTGCTTGACAAGCTATAATTTTTGGTTTTACAGACAAATGGGATTACATGGGACTAAACTGGATTTTTCATTTTTCATCTCAAAGTCGACGCAAATCAGGTTACAGGTGTCGTCTAGTCATATATAAAAAAGGCTAACTGCTCTACTACTGCTACTAGTTTATCTCCTGTCCGGTGACGCTGTCAAGACCATCCCAAGTCTACGGCAATAAAGCCAATTCGAAAAAAAAACTAATTTATCACATTTTTTTTTTTTTTTTTTTTTTTGGAAAAGGACAAGGCAAACGAGCGTTCGGGTCACCTGATGGTAAGTGATTACCGCCGCCCACGGCCCCGTGCAACACCAGAGGAGCTACAGGTGCGTTGCCGGCCTTTAAGGTGGAGATAGACGCGCTTTTTGAAGGTACCCATGTCATATCGACCTGGAAACACTGCCGCGGGTAGGCCATTCCACAGTTCCGTGGTGCGTGGAAGGAAGTTCCTACGAAACCGCACAGTAGTGGATTGCCACGTATCCAGGTGGTGTGGATGATATTTCAGCTTATGTCGTACTGTGCGGTTAGAAAATTCGGCGGCAGGTAACAGGTCAAACAGTTCTTCAGAACACTCCCCATGATAAATGCGATAGAGAACGCACAGCGAGGAAACGTCTCTACGCAAAGCCAAAGTATCAAGCCTTTCACAGATTATTGGGTCCCCAATGATTCGAATGGCTCTACGTTGTATGCGATCAAATGGTTCAAGCTGATACTGGGGTGCACCAGCCCAGAGATGAGAACAGTACTCCATATGAGGCCGAACCTGGGCCCTATATAGGGCCAAACGGTGTTTTGGCGTGAAGTACCGTCTCGCTCTGTTGATAACCCCCAGTTTCTTCGAGGCCAACTTGGCCTTGCACATAAATCACATAAATCACTGACGCACGTGCAAATAATGCGCTATGCTTGAGACGTTTTTATTTATTGATATTGATTTATTTTTGCTCGTTTTTTGTTTGTTTGTTTGTCTGTCTGTCTCTTATAGGCTGTATCTCATAAGCCGCGATAGTAAGACAATCAAAATTTTCTCATATAACCTATTTCTGTTGCCGTTATAACTACAATTACAAAAAAATTGAATGAAATAAATATTTTACGAGTCCCTTAACATACAAACATGATTTGCCATTTTACAGATAGTACGGAACATTTCGTGTGCGGTTCCGTCTCGCACTTAGCTGATTTTCTTAATTACTCTCATAACAGGTAACGGTCGTATTTTTTCAACGGTCGTTTATAGAAAGTGGTAGTCTAACTGTCTTGATGTTTGGCTTTTATTTTAAATTTTTTATTATTACATTTTTTTTAATCAAAATATAGTAATTGATCTTTATGGTACATTTATGTACGTGCAAAATTAAACTTTAATGAATATGAAAATGTTATATAATCATTTTATATTTAGTATTCACATTATAATAATCTCATTTAATTGTGGCCTCTAAAGTTATATTTCCGCTGTCAGCAGAATCGACACGGTATTAATTTTGCCAATTTATTACGCCGTTTCACTTAAAATTAATGGATTTTAAATAATAATATTATGATACGTATGACCTGAGTGTATATTTTCATACTACATATAAGTGGTCTAGTAAAAGTATAGATTTTTTAGTAGAATAAACACTAGATTTAATTTCTTGCATGTTTTTATGGGATTTTTATTTTTTTATATTATATTTTTATTTTATTATTTTAAATTTTAACGATATAGCAGGGAAGGCGGAGGGAGCCTTGTGTTAAGATACTCTGTTACTCACTTCTTGCCGAATTTTCGAGACATTATATGTTGAGTGGTGGAACGCATTGCCAAGTTTATTACTAAATTATTTAGAATAATTTTCCAAATTGGAATTTGAAGTCGAAATGAATCGGAATTACTATTTTGAAAAATATTTATTATAATTTTTCGTAATCATACTTATTCAGACCTGAGGCCGTTGTTGGCGTAGAGTCACAAGAGTGTGATTGTAAGTCCTATAGATTGTGGATTTGAATCAAGCCCACTCGAAACAATTAAATATTTAGTGTTTCGGAGGCAGAAGCAGTTGGACCACTCAACACGCTAGGCCTGAATTCAATGGAAGGTGAGGAACGAATGTGGCTTAATGGGGACAAAGTATATTAAAATTAGCTTCCTAGGGTACCTTACTATGTGGATGATACGGCAAAAATATTTTGTATATTTAAACCTGCACCTATTCTGACTTCCGTAAATTATTCAGACAATCTTAATCTCAAATTTTACAAAGGTACATACTCATATAATATTATTTACAATATTAGCATACAAAACAGCCCTTACATTTACACGGGTAGGTACTCATTTTGTGGAATATTTGAGTAATGGTAAAGATAATCTCCTCCTTGTTCTGAACAAAATACGTGAGCGTTGTAGGTGTAACGGCTTGTTTATTTATTGTACTATATCTCATAATAGGGACAGATTAAAGGGATAAATATACTTAATATTTTATATTAATGTGGTTTTCTTCTTAAATTTTTATATGTAATTATATTGCACAGCGGCAAGGAATTTGGCTGTGAACGGGACGGTTCTTGGTTAAATTCCCACTCGGAGTAATAAATTGTTATCATTTCCTCACTCTGGTGATAAGACGAAGCGCAGCTTATGTCTGTGAACTTAGCAGAGCATTGTCAAAATGGAGTTCTCTTCGCATGCAGCTGAGTTCTATATAGGTTTTAAAAATAGTTTCGGTGTTTTTACCCCAAAAAAAGTTATTTAAAAAAATGATCTGCTAGCTTCCCTTGACAGATAATTTTTTTTGCAACTAAAAATTGGGGCGAGTCCTGCTACACATAGGGGGAATAAGTAAAAAAGTTCCTGATGATTTTTAACAATATTTCTGATAATTTCACGTAAAAAAAAAAATAAAACAGAAAAAAGCACGTTCATTTCGTAAAATGTTCAAATCGTAGAGTAATTTAAGAAATAAACAAAATTATGTTCAGACGCAAACAAGAGTGCAAACAAGGAGTTCCCTCCTTGTTTTTCAACAGAATATAAGTAGGTCTATGATATTTAACCTGAAAAAAGAACAGAACACAGAAAAACTGCCAGTAAAGCATAGTTAAATATATGAAATATTAAAAAATGTCAATGTAAACTCTCCATACGAAAAAGTACACATTTTTTTTTAAATTTTGCTCAGACTCGGGAACTCTTTGATTTCTAACAGAATTTGAATAGTTCTATTATAAAAAGCCTATTACAAAACCAGAACTCGTATATAAATGCCAGCAGAGCATAGTTCAAAATTCGATTTGTTGAAAAATATCCATTTAAATTGTTGAGATATAACAAAAAAAATTAAATTGTTAGAATCGTGCTCAGCAATCAACTCTCCGTTTTTCAGCAGAATGAAAGTAGGTCTATAATATTAACCCTCAACCCGTAATATCTCAACAATTTAAATTTATATTTTTCAACAAATCGAATTTTCAACTATGCTCTGCCGGCATTTTAACACGAGCTCTGTTTTATAATAAAACTATTCATATTCTGTTAGAAATCAAAGAGTGCCCGAGTCTGAGTACAATTAAAAAAATGTACTTTTTCGTATAAAGAGTTTAAAATGACATTTTTCAACATTTCAAATATTCAATTATGCTTTGCTGGCAGTTTTTTCTGAGTTCTACTATTTTTTCAGGCTAAATATCATAGACCTAGTTATATTCTGTAAGTACCTTTCTGTAACTACTTAACAAACATTATCTTGATGATTAGTCTTAACACTAATTTCTCTCTGCCTGCACTGCTCTCTACGGGCCAATTCTGAAGCTAAAATATAAAGATCAATAAAAATGTTGCGTAATGTTAAGATATTAATCTAGAAACCTAGTGCTAAAACACTCTGTTCCTCATTAAGACATTTCCATTCTCAACTTTTCACCGAATTCTGGAGCCTTTCTCGGGGTGTTGATTGACGGTATCAACGCCGCGCATTGCCTTAATATTTAATTTCCTCGAGTGGGAATCGAACTCACAGCCTGTCGCGCTTACAGTCGCACGCCTGTGCCCCTACGACACGACTGGCCTCAAAATGAAGATATATAAATATAATTGAGGCCGGTCGTGGCGCAGCGGCACGAGGTGTGACTGCAAAACCGACTGGTTGTGGGTTCGATCCTCACTCGAAGAGATGAAATATTTACTTAAATTTATATTTCCATTTCTTCGCTCTGGTGTCGAGATTAAGCGCGGCGTTGAGTTCTGCCACTCAACACGCAATGCCTCCAGAATTCGGCAGAAAGTGGGGAACGGAGTGTCTTAACACTAGGTTCCCTCTGCCGACCCTGCTGTGTGCGGGATACAGCGTGAAGCTAATTTTTTTTTTTTATTTTTATTTTTTATAAGTATAATCATTCTTCCTACTGTAACGATATTAACTTTTCTTTCATTGCCAGATATTAATCTTTTCTTTAAATTTTATAAGACGAAAACAGAAGATATTTTTGGAAATATAAAAGAAAAAAAAGCAATTTATTTAGTTATTTTCATATCTCAGTTCTAAATCAGTTGTTCGGTTCTGCCTATTGCACAACTAATTTACCTGCGTTGACATTTACATGACCTTGGGATACGAAACAAAAGGTTCTGTAAGAAAAAAGATTTTTTTTACGATTTTATTAAAGATGAAATATTTTATATTTTTATTTCTTCGCTCTAGTGTCGAGCAAAGCGCGGCGTTGAGTTCCATCACTTCTCCAGAATTCTCCAAAATTCTATGGAAAATGGGGAGCAGAATTTCTTAACACTTTGCCTCCTCTTCTACGTGCGGGATACAGCGTGAAGCTGAAAAACAAAAAGAAAAAGAAAAACAAAAAAAAAATAAAAGTTAATATGAAATGTTATTTGTGTAACGGTTCGTGTAATGCTAATATATACACTGTTACCACGTTAACAGCGTCTCGTGATAGCATAATTAATACAACTGTTTAATTATACGTCTCATGGTAATTTCCGGTAAGAAAATTAATGTTTTGTTTTATTTGAAAGTAATATTATTTTTTCATTAATTAAATTGATGTTAATTAGTTTTGTGTAAATTTATTCAGAGCTAGGGTGATGCCAATTCGAATTATATTCAAAGTATTTAAAAAAGATATCGTTGCTTAGTGAGACAGCGTCTGAATGTAAATATGATGGGTGGGGGTTTAAAACCCGCTCGGGGGAATGAATTATTTAGATTTCGCTCTGGTAACAAGACAAAGCGCTATTGTCGTCACTGTGCTAGTTTTTTATATTTTTTTATACATATACCTAGGAAATAAAAATATACAATAATTAATTCCCTCTAGTGGGAATCAAACCCATAACCGTTGCATTTACAGTCGCACGATTGTACTCGTGCGCCAAGACGGTCTCTCCTTGTGAATCATTATGTCTATCTAATATAAATCGCATATAAAGACATACATCATCTCAAATTCCTTTTGAAAGTGGAGAACAGAGTGTTTTAACACCAGCCTTTCTACCTACTCTGCTATATGCGAGATAAAGCGACACACTGTTAAAAATAACGTAAAATTTCACTGTTTCACCAACATTTTACTTGTCAAGTACAAGACCACTTGTCCGAGACGTCTTAGCAATTAAGAAAGTCATTCGTTCGGCTTCTAGCAACAAACTAACCAAGACATGTGTGTATGTCTTATGCTACATTTGCACTTCTAATTATTTTGGCACTCTCGCGCTACTCATAAGTACTGTGCTTCTATGAACAATGTATATTTTTGAGTCTAAAATTTCATGTTGTTTTCAACATCTGTCCAAAATCTCTATATGCGATAGTTCTGACAGTCAAAGGTCTTCGTTGAGCTCTGCCACTCAACACACATACAATTTCAAAGATAGTGCAAAATGGGGTGAATCACTCTCTGTAACTTCGTTAATATGCGGGAATAACGTGAAGTTAAATCATTTGCTGTATTTCTTTGTTTTTATTCCTTACACCCTCCGCATTTTGGGAGTGATGCAATATTCATATATGTATACTACAATTAGAAATGCTTTTTGCTTTAAATAAATAGATTTTTATAACACAAAAAATAAGCTAAATTAAGGAGTAGAAATGATTATAATGTATCATTCTTATCATAAATGATAATAATGTATCTTTATTATCATTTCTAAATTAAATTAAATCAGCTTCATCCTGGACACAGCAGGGTGTATCCCGAACACACTAGGGTAGGCAGATGGAACCTAGTGTTAAGACACTCCGTATGCCGCCGAGTTCTGGAGGCATTGCGTGTTGAGTGGCGGAAGTCAGAGCCGCGCTTTGAATAGACACCAGAGCGAAGAAATGAAAATATAACAATATCTTCTATTATTATTAAAATGATAGTAATGTATCATCATTATCATTTCTCTTCCAGAAATAATTATTTAGGAACAATTTGCATGTACAAAGTAAATTCTAAATGAATTAAAATTCATGTCACGTCACCAAATCGATATTCGAGTGAATACTTAAAACTTCTATTCGGTCTGGAAAGTTTACAGTAGTCCACAGATTCAATTATAAAGTGAATCCATTCAGCTTTTGGTTAAACTATAAAAATATCTATAAAGGAATGTCATTGAAGTCCTCGTGGTGCAGTGGGTACAGATTTGATTTCAGCTCAGAGGAATAAATTATTTTCATTTGCCCTTTCTGGAAATAAGCCACTAAACACTCAATATCTTTAAAATTGAGCGGAAAGTAGGGAACGGAGTGTTTTAATACTAGGTTTTCTCTCTCCATGTGAAGCTTTCAGAAAAGAAATATTATTATATTTCTGTTTAGTCAGGATGGAAATATTAAAAAAACAATATGCAGCTTCAAACTTTTTCTCGCATAGCCTGGTACACGAAGAGATCTTAGTCCTAAGATACTCTGGTCCCCATTTCCATTTGTATTTATTTTTTATCTTCCATATTTGAAATCATATATTAGGCGTACGTTGTATGGTTAGCGTAGCGGTCCCGACGGCGTTTTTTTAACCAAATTAGACATTCTTATATCTAATAAATGTTTAAGGCAATCAAGTATATCTTCAATTGAATGAATTTTAAAATATTTAAATAAAATAGCAACTAGGACTAAATCGACTTTTATATCAACATTATTATTATCACCAACAATATACACAACGTAATCGACCATTAGAGGGCTTAGCTGGCATAATTGGCACTCCCAATAATAACAAGTTGTCGTCGATTACAGTAAGCAAAACCTGTCATTAAATACAAACCCCCGGCATGTGTCACGATGATATGAAAGGGGAATTATAATTTAGTTATTTATATCCAAAATAACAGTAATGGCTTAAACTACCCATCTAATTAGGTTTTCTTTTGCGTCATGCTGGTTCCCGCACACAACAGAGCAGGCAGAGGGAGCCTAGTGTTAAGACACTCCGTTTCCCGTTTTCCGCTGAATTCTGGAAGCATTGAGTGTTGAGTGGTGGAACTCAATACCACGCTTTGCTTTGCAATACAACACCAGAGCGAAGAAATAAAAATATAACATTAAATTTCCTAGAGTGGGAAACGAACCTGTCGCGTTTGGTAATAAATAACTTATTATAAAATAGTAAAAGAAATTAACTTGAACGATGAAGCCGTGGATCTTGTCGACACTGTATTTCCTAGTATTAATTTGGCTACAAATTACAATAGGGATCTCATATATTTCAACAGATTTCGTGGTGAAAAAATATTTGTTGTAAATGTTTGTTGTAAATGTGCGGGCTCTTTATTACAACTAATTTCATAGTATTATGTCTTATGGCATTTGACTTTAGGGTGAAGAAGCCGATATTAAATCAATCATATTTTTACACTTAGGCCCTAGAAATCTCTAGGCCCTAAGTGCAAAAATATGATTGATTAGGTAATTAGGCAACAATTTATAATCATTTTACTAAATGTAACGTACGTAATACTAGAAATAGGCTTAAACTTAGCGCGCCTGTAACTGGATTGCATCGAGTTCGAAATTCTGTTACAGTTGATTCCTGTTACAATGTGTAACGCATTATATATACAAAACACTGAAAAGTGGTACACGATGTGTACCACTTTTACAATATTAATACCAAGAAACGTCCGAGAATGTCCTATATCATAATTTAAAAAAGTTGTGAAAATACGTTTGTAAAAGTTGTTGTTGTGTAAAAGGTACAAATTCCCTAAAATTATAAAACCTTTGGTAATAATATCAAATTAATGATTTAATAAATTATATAATACATACATACACACCCTGGAAATAACATTTAATTTCATAAGTATTTTCATACGTATATATATATATATATATATATATATACAGGGTGGAAGNTATATATATATATATATATATATATATATATATATATATATATATATATATATATATATATATATATATATATATATATATATATATATATATATATATATATATATATATATATATATATATATATATATATATATATATATATATATATATATATATATATATATATATATATATATATATATATATATATATATATATATATATATATATATATATATATATATATATATATATATATATATATATATATATATATATATATATATATATATATATATATATATATATATATATATATATATATATATATATATATATATATATATATATATATATATATATATATATATATATATATATATATATATATATATATATATATATATATATATATATATATATATATATATATATATATATATATATATATATATATATATATATATATATATATATATATATATATATATATATATATATATATATATATATATATATATATATATATATATATATATATATATATATATATATATATATATATATATATATATATATATATATATATATATATATATATATATATATATATATATATATATATATATATATATATATATATATATATATATATATATATATATATATATATATATATATATATATATATATATATATATATATATATATATATATATATATATATATATATATATATATATATATATATATATATATATATATATATATATATATATATATATATATATATATATATATATATATATATATATATATATATATATATATATATATATATATATATATATATATATATATATATATATATATATATATATATATATATATATATATATATATATATATATATATATATATATATATATATATATATATATATATATATATATATATATATATATATATATATATATATATATATATATATATATATATATATATATATATATATATATATATATATATATATATATATATATATATATATATATATATATATATATATATATATATATATATATATATATATATATATATATATATATATATATATATATATATATATATATATATATATATATATATATATATATATATATATATATATATATATATATATATATATATATATATATATATATATATATATATATATATATATATATATATATATATATATATATATATATATATATATATATATATATATATATATATATATATATATATATATATATATATATATATATATATATATATATATATATATATATATATATATATATATATATATATATATATATATATATATATATATATATATATATATATATATATATATATATATATATATATATATATATATATATATATATATATATATATATATATATATATATATATATATATATATATATATATATATATATATATATATATATATATATATATATATATATATATATATATATATATATATATATATATATATATATATATATATATATATATATATATATATATATATATATATATATATATATATATATATATATATATATATATATATATATATATATATATATATATATATATATATATATATATATATATATATATATATATATATATATATATATATATATATATATATATATATATATATATATATATATATATATATATATATATATATATATATATATATATATATATATATATATATATATATATATATATATATATATATATATATATATATATATATATATATATATATATATATATATATATATATATATATATATATATATATATATATATATATATATATATATATATATATATATATATATATATATATATATATATATATATATATATATATATATATATATATATATATATATGAACTATGAGATGGAAGTTAGGGCTCGTAGATAGAGTTAGGGCGTATAAAGTTAGAAACTTGGCTTTACATAACATCTGATTTTTGATAATGCCACAAACCACTCTTGGCAAAATTTTACATGAAAATATTTTTGATAACTTTTGTTTGATTGCAAGTAACAAAAGTTGGAGTCGTTCTTTCAGATAATTATTAAAATATAACATTAATTCTTATAAATCTAAATAAACAAATAATTATTTTAACGCTTCAGCCTTAATAAAACATAGTAAAAAAAGGAATATTACCATGGGTATATATAGTATCTAAATAAAAAACAACACACACATAAATACTAACAATACTTACTTGTTGAAATTGACTCTGTCTATATTATGAGTCATGGCAAACATTTATTATTCATAATATTTTAAAAGAACTATTAAAATATACATAAAAATCCTATCCCGTTCATTATCACAACATAATATCTTTATAAAAATCGAAAAATAAATAGACAAAAAAAATCAAAGTAAAAAAAAATAAATCCAGACAAAGTCAGGACGGAAGCTGATAGTACATGTAGGTAAGGTACCTATATATTCTAGAATATATATAAGTGCCTTACCTACATGTACTATCAGCTTCTGTTCTGGTTTTGCCTATATTCTAGATATTATATATTCTAGATTATAGAATTAAATCAACAGCCGTGCAAGTCATTACGTTATTTAATTTGCACGTGGCGAGGGCGACCATCGACAAATTGAATCTATTGTGTTTCATATTATATGGTATTTGTGACGGCTATGATTGATGAGGTAAGGCCGTAAATTGTTAGAACGTTCAGCTATTGTCAACATTTCTAATACAAACTATTATTACGCATATATTGTGTAATTCATTGTATCCGTTTATTTTATCAAAAATCAGCTTCACGCTGTATCCCGCACGCAGCGGGGTAGGCAGAAGGAACCCAGTGTTAAGCCACTCTGTCCCCCACTTTCCGCCAAAGCGAAGAAATTAATATATAAATTTAAATAAATATTTCATATCCTCGAGTGGGATCGAACCCACAACCAGTCGCACTTACAGTCAGATTTTGTGCCTTTGCGCCACGACTGGCCTCCGTTATTACGTTTATTTTATGTAAATCAAAAAAATCATCTTCACGCTGTATTCCGTAAACAGCAGAGTAGGCATAGGTAACCTAGTGTTAAAACACTCCGTTACCCACTGCCAAGTTTTTCGAGGCATTGCGTGCTGAGTGGCAGAAGTTAATGGCGAGCGTTTGCCTTGGTGCCAGAGCAAAGAAATTAAAATATTAACATGGGGGTCAAACCCACAACCGTTGCATTACAGTCACACCCTAGTACCCCTGCGCCTCGACGTCCGATCTGTATATTTTATGTTTTAATTATATGAAATGTAGTTTGTAAAATACAATCAAGACCGTAGTATTTCTTGACTGCCATACCCTTGGTATATGCTGGAGCTAAAAACTATGTTCTCTATGGAATTATCAGATATTTACTAATATTGTTAATTATAATTTATATTGTTTCATAAAAATACAATTTTTTTAAACTTATTTAAAGTGTTATTCCACAATTAGGAAAGAAAAATACATTATTAAAAACATTTTAAAATTTGAACGTAGACAGATTAGAACCGTCACCTCTTAAAATCCGTCCAAACGCTCTGACCACTAAGCCAAACGTTCTCAGCAAGCTACGTCGAAATTCTTATTAAAAAAAAATGGAATTTTCTCTTGCCAAATGTAAATTCTAAGTAATTATCTTACCTTAGTAAAAATCTCCCTACAGAGATGCTAACAACACAAATAAGTTGTAACAAGTGTATAAGAAAAATTTGGACGTAGCTTGATGAGAACGTATGGTTTAGCGGTCAGACCACTTCAAATCCTGGTACGTTCAAATTTTTGTACTTTTTCTAAAAATGTATGCAATTACAATTTTTATAGTTTTTTTTATTAGCTTCACGTTGTTTCCCGCATACAGCAGGGTAGGTAGAGGGAACCTAGTGTTAAGACACTCCGTTCTCCACTTTCTGCTGAATTTTGGAGGCATTGCGTGTTGCACGCCAAGACAGGCCACCTTAGAATTAAATGAATTAAATGATCTTAAATTTTAGGAACATTAGAATTAAATGATCTTAAATATTAGGAACATTATAATTAAATGATCTTTAATATTAGAAACATTAGAATTAAATGATCGAAAATATTAGGAAGTATCGCTATCTGCTAGCTTCGTGATATGTGAATTTTTTAGCTCAATTTGACCCACTTTCCAGTGTCCAATTGAGCTGAAATTTGGATCACAATTTCAGTTCTGATGAGAATAAAATGACATATAATCAATATTGTTGTTAATGCAAAATGGCCTCTGCAACAAAATGGTGGACTGCCTACTAATTTTTGCATAAACCATCTAGTATATATAGATATTAAATAAAAGGACTTGATTTGTATAATACAACACAGTACACAATGAAGAAGAATAACTACAATGCCTGTTTTAAAAAATGGTTTTTTTTTTAGTAATTTATTCATACTACAAAACTTTGTGGCTATTTATCTATTGGACGTGGAAAAATGTACTGTAGGTTGAGGAGTGTAGAGCTAGGAGAAGATTTCTCTAAGTTGTACTGGAAAGGAAATAGACGATATTCACTTATTTTACCCTAAAAGTCTTAGTCATAAAGTCTTAGTTACCCTAAAAAAGTTATGGGTGACGGATAATCCAATTTTGTTAAAATATAATATTTAAATTTCATAAAATTATCAATTATGTAACCAACTCTTATGTAATTATTAAATAATGCCCTTTTAAAAATTCTGCCATAGAAATTAAATACAACCGATTTTAACCCCAATTATTAAAAATATCTCATTCACCTATCACCGAGCTGAGCGAACTAATGATGTCACTTATGTAAATTGATGAATTGAGGGCGCCGGATCGTTACCCCGGAAAAACGCTAAGAATTCATACCACAGGCTTATATTAATGACAACAATTTTTTATATTTTCGGGCCGTGGGTTCAAGTCCCGCCAATGTTAGAAAGAAGTTAAGCTATATGTAAAAAAAACATCTTCACGCTTTTTTTGCATAGCAGCGTACAAAAACAGAACGTAGTATCAAGACACTTTGCTCTCCGTTCTGAAGCTATATATAGTTATCATAATTAGTCGGAAAGTTTCAACACTGTTCCATGGTAAAGTTGTGCGCTGAGCCTTAATATGGTAGGTTTAATTAGGGCGTTGGAAGTTGGTTTTCGCTGCATAAAAAACATTTTTATTTATTATATGTAAAAAATATAGAGTACTTAATAGTAAATAAATTTGTTCGTTCTTTCAGTTAGTCTTATAATACGCAAAAATAATTTCGCGCACCCACAGGAGATGCAAAATGTGGAATAAGATGCTGAAAGATAAAAATTACAATAAATTTAACCAGAATCAAAATTACTTAATAAGAAAACGTATAAAAATTCGAACGTAGCGGGACTCGCACCCGCGCCTCCTGGTAACCGACGAGGCGCTCTGACCACTAAGCCATACGTTCTCATCAAGCTACGTCGAAATTTTATACGCTTGTTACAACTTATTATGTTGTTAGTATCTCTGTAGGGAGATTTTTACAAATTTCCGCTACCCAAAGATAATTACTAAGAATTATCGTTGGGCAAGAGAGAATACTATTTTTTAAATATTTTTAAGCATTTTTTTTAAAGTGTTATTCCACACTTAGGATTAGATTTTTATACGTTTTTATACCTTTTCTAAATAAGTATTTTTCTTTCCTAAGTGTGAAATAACACTTTAAAAAAAATGTTTAGAAAAGAATCAAAATTACTGGTTATTTTGTAGTTTAAATGAAGTTAAGATTTCAAGTTCCTTGAGCAAAACGCGGGGTTTATTTCCGCCAAAGTAATTTTAATGCCTGCTTTAAAAAGGCATATTAAAATCTCATTTTGTTATTTTAAATTATAATGACAAAAAATATACCGTTCTCCGTTGTATAATTTGAAATGGAAGCAAAGTTAATTAGGCATCATCAACCATAAAATAGTTGTTTTGTAAAATATTATTCCGTTCAAACTTATTTCCCATTTCCGTTTCCAAATTTACAAAGCTTATTTATATTTGTAATAATTATTTATCTTTTAACAAAATGATTATGATTGTATAATGTAGATATAAATATATACCTATACATATAATATTTTATTTATTTGTTTATCAGCTTCACACCGTATCCCGCACACAGCAGGTTAGGCAGAGGGAACCTAGTGTAAGACACTCCGTTCCCCACTTTCTTCCGAATTCTGGAGGCATTACGTGTTAAGTGGCAGAATTTAACGCCGCGCTTTGCCTGACACCAGAGCGAAGAAATGAAAATATAAATTTAAGTAAATATTTCATCTCCTCGAGTGGTGGTCGAACCTACAACCAGTCGGTTTTACAGTCACATTTTATGCCGCTGCGCCACGACTGGCCTCTATATATACATATATAATATAATATTCGTTTTCAACTTTAAGACGTAAAATGATTAAATACCGCCTTTTCTTTTTCCAGTACAAATTTGAGAAATCTTCTCTTAGTGTCCTACACTAACCAATTTCAACTTTCTACGTATTATAGCTTATTCCATGCACTGCCCTTCAGCTACTTAGTTTTATATGTATAAATAGAAGAGACCTAACACAAGGTTCCCAGGATCCCTCTGCCTACCCTGCTACTTGAAAACATACACATACAGATGTTGTCCCACAGTTTCACAGTGCCCCATTATTTTCTAATAACAAAAGCCAAACATTAATCAAAAATAATCAAACCCACAGTCATCCGTATCCAACAAGTGCTTTGAAAGATTTATGAGAAATTCCACTGAAAATTCATATAGGTACGAAGGGCTCCTAAAAATGTCAATCGAAATTATATTATGAATATTTTGAATGATTCATCCCAGTCGGGTGCAAGGACCTGTGATATCATTAGTCAAAACGCTGTCAAGATCCAGAGGGACGGGATTCCTATACAGGACGAAATTACAAAACATTTATCATACGATTATAAGCCATATTGCATTTAAATATAGCATATTTTTAAATATATTCTTGTAATCTCACGAATTTTCGTATATAACAGAGTATTTGGACTGTATTTCTGATTTAGTTTTTCAGCTTCATACTGCATCTCGCATATGCCCGAGGAGGCAGGGAGGAACTTGGAAACTTAATATTAAGACACTCTATTTCCAAGAAGGGACTTCCCTTCCCCACTTTCCTTTTATTGTTACCAGAGCGACGAAATAAATATATAAATTATTCTATTCATTTGAATGGAAATCGAACCCACAACCGTCGCCTTTAAAGTCGCACGCCTGTGGTTCTGCATCACGAATGCTAATGTTGCTTATTTTTGAAACAAATTTATGAAATGTCGAAATTAAAACCTTTTGGTGTATACCGAAGACCGAGATAAACTGTTAAATAATTGTTAAAAAAAAAGTAAATACTATCATAATTAATGATGTCCAAAGTAAAAAAAAAATTGTATTTCATAATAACAGCCGTGGCGCAGCGGCACAAAGCGTGACTGTAAAACCGACTGGTTGTGGGTTCGATCCCCACTCGAGGAGATGAAATATTTACTTAAGTTTATATTTCCATTTCTTCGCTGTGGTGTCGAGGCAAAGCGCGGCGTTGAGTTCTGCCACTCAACACGCAATGCCTCCGGAATCCGGCAGAAAGTGGGAAACGGAGTGTCTGATACAGCGTGAAGCTGATAAAAAAAAACATTATGGAATCGATATAATTTTAAATATTAACATTCTGAGATCGAACCCACAACCATCGTCTAAACAAGACTCTATACTAATATACCAATTACACCATGGTAGCGTCTGTGATGTCATTAATCAAAATTCTGTCGAGTTCTAAAAGGCAGGGATTCCACTAAATTACAGCACATACGTTACACAAATATCATCCTTATTAATGTGCAATATGGTATAGTCTCGTATATCGGAAGATAATCTCGAAATTGGACATCAAAACTTAGATTTGATTTGGATTTTTGCCAATGTCAAGATGGTTTTGTATTGGAATAATAAGGCGAAGAGATTGTAAGCTATAGTATATGGCAGTGGCAAATTTTCTTTTTATATAAACTATACATTTAACAGAGTAATATAAAAGATGTTCTTTATAAAAAGCTTGATTTGATTATATTATTTTAGTTTTTTTTATAAAATTACACGATATTATATATTCTTACATAATATTACTAAATGTGCGTGTGAGACAAGGTGTTCTCTGTCTAGTTTCTTAGAAATATGTTATACATCAATTATGTTGCTATAAATTTCAAATAAAATGCGCAATACGTGATTGAGACAATGTAAGAAATATTTTAAAATTACATGTTTATTCGTGTTTACTACTAAACACTGTTCTCCGGTTTTAGCCCAAATTCGAGATACTCAAAACTCGAGGCCGCGCTAAGTTTACTAAAACAGGAAAATAATTAAGTGTGACTGTAAATTTAACCTTTGTTGTGTTTTGTTGTGGGTGTTCGATCCCCACTCAAGAAAATGAAATATTAATATTTTCATTTATTCGCTATGGAGTCGAGGCAAAGCGCGGCGTTGAGTCCCACCACTCAACACGCAATGCCTCCAGATCTCAGCGGAAAGTGGAGAATGGGTGTCTTAACATTACATTTCCTCTGTCTACCCTGCTGTGTGCGGGATGCAGCTTGAAGCTAATAAAAAAAAGAAAAATATCCATGTTTGTTTTAAATATTTTTTTTTTTTGGTAAGGGTTGCCTGGAAGAGATCACCTGTCTTTACACCACAAGGCCGTCTTTACACCATTTTTCATTTGTTTTATTTTGTATCTGTTTTATGTTTAATTTGGTGTAATAAAGTATTAAATAAATAAAAAATATTTAATTTCCAGAATTGCTTATGGAACCCACAATTATCGCACTTAAGTCATACGCCTTAAAAAAAACAAAAGTGTTACTAATTTATATTTCCATACTGTCATAAGCATCATATTTTATTAGTTTATCCTTGCGTTACAAAGAAAATATTTCAAAGCGGGATTCAGATTGTACAATAAATTATTCTAAATAAAACCGGGTGTATAAAGTGCATCGTTTTACACCAGAAATAGACAGAGTACTCACAAAGCTATACCTATTTGTTTAAATAAATAATTTATGACAAAATATTTCGGCCAGTCTAGAACTGTTATCAGTTAATTTTAAGAGAGTACCGCAAGGAGACATTTCTAGGAATATTTCCAATTTGGATCAAGTCGAAGATAGAGCTTGGACAGTCGGACTCGGACGGAGAGGACACCTTTTTAAGGTGCCTTTTAACACTATAACCGCAGTCGTAACAAATTTGACCTATTCTACTTATTATGTTTGTTGGAATATGGCATGAAAGTTATTATGAAAATATACGTAAAATATACAGAACACGTTTAATAATAAATTTAAAACAAATTTGTGTTCTTTAACAAACATAAAATTGATAAAAAAAATCAAAACACACAGTAAGTAATTCTAAATTCTATTACCTAAGGAATGGGCATATTATAAATATTTACATGTCCAGTTTTGTTTTTTGAGTTGAGTGTTTCTACTCAGCAATCTTGAAAGAGGACGGAAAGAGAGGAGATAATAAGATAATAATATCAATTTCTAAGTGCATACCGTACAAAAATATGCGGGAGATGACTTGGGGGCTAAAATGAATTAAATTTCACGCCGTTGTAATATTGGGTTGTTGTTGGATTGATTATTACTCGCAGAACTATTTTTTGGTCTTCACTCTGAATCCCACTCATAACAGGGTGTAGAGGCTAGTATCAAGACATTCCGTTCCCATTAAGACACTTCCGTTCCCCAAAAGCGAACGCGAAGGTATAGCGTGTTAAGTGGCAAAACTAAATAATTCATTCCTTCGAGTAGGCATCGAACTCACAACCCTCGCGATTACATTTGCTCGTTTGTGCCTTCCTGCCGGCTTCATCAGAATTATTTATAATTTAATATTCTTTTTCACTAATAAACTAATGAAACACTGCAGCCGTCGTGACCCATCGTCACACCGTCTTACTTTAAAACACGACGGTTGTGGATACGATTCCCATTCGTGGCACTGAGTTATATTAATTTCCTCGTTCTACCAGAGCAAAATAACAAACAAGACAAAACCACTAAATTCATTGACTTAAATTAATATCTAAAAATGTAAGCGGAAAGTGTTTAACTGCCATCGTAAACTAAATAAAATCAAAATGAGGCCAGTCGTGGCCCAGGGGCACGAGTTGTGACTGTAAAACCGACTGGTTGTGGGTTCGATCCCCACTCGAGGAGATGAAATATTTACTTAAATTTATATTTCCATTTCTTCGCTCTAGTGCCGAGGACAAGCGCGGCGTTGAATTCTGCCACTCAACACACAATGCCTCCAGAATTCGGCAGAAAGCGGGGAACGGAGTGTCTTAACACTAGGTTCCCTCTGCCTACCCTGTAGTGTGCGGGATCGTGAAGTAGCTTTTTTTTTAAATATTTTTGTCTCTTTAAATCATTTTTTACGAACGCCTCCCCCCTAAAAGTAAAGTGAAGGAAGGCGGAAGTAATAATATAATAGTTTCATCATATACCCATTTATTTTACGTCCGCGCATTTTGCCAGCCCGCATGGGCGGAGAGATAACGTATGGTCAAGGCAAGCACTTTTCATTTATTATTCAACCCTTAGATAAGTTATCGAGATGAAAGAGAACGGCTGTCCGTTTTATTCTTTAGTACTTAGTAGCGAGAGTAATATCTATCTTTTTCACAGTGACAAGTCCGACATTTCTTATGGTGTTAAGTTAGTTTTATGGAAAATCTTTTTTTTTACTTTCTTATTTTTTATTGAAGCCAGTCGTGGCGCAGGGGCACAAAGTTTGACTGTAAAACCGACTGGTTGTGGGTTCGATTTCAACTCGAGAAGATGAAATATTTACTTAAATTTATATTTTCATGTCTTCGCTCTGGTGTCAAGGACAAGCGCGGCGTTGAGTTCTGCCACTCAACACGCAATGTCTCCAGAATTCGGCAGAAAGTGGGCAACGGAGTGTCTTAACACTAGGTTCCCTTTGCCTACGTGCAGTGTGCGGGATACAGCGTGAAGCTGATTTATTTATTTTTTCATTTTATTCTTATTTTTTCCCGTTACCAACCCTACATAATGAGAACTAGGGGTTAAGACATCTAATTCTCCGCTTTAGAGTAGGTAACTACGTTATAGTTTACGTATTGAGTGACGGAACACTACGCCGCGCTTTTTGTGGTATTTGAACTCACAACCACTACGAATGTTTTGTTACATTTAGGTACTTAATAGTTTCATGCTATAATAGAACTTTATTATAACTGTATTTCACATTAACCTATAATAAAGTAAATATTTAATATTTAAGTATGTTGCGTGGTATTAATTATGTAATAAATATTTTAAATGGGCTTTTAAAATAATTATTACGTTAATATTATTAATAATAGAGGCCGTTGTAGAGCAGGGCTCAGGGGTGCGATTATAAGAGGTTATAAGAGGACAGTTGTGGGTTCCAATCCTATTGGGGGGAAATAATTAATAGTTTCATTTCTTCGCTCTGGTGACGAGGCAAAGCCTACGCTTTTGCCTCATCGACCTCGTTGTGTTGAGTTCCGCCACACAACACGCAATGTTTTCAGAATTCGGCGGAATGTTGAAATTGAAGTTACCCAATGGAAACGGAGTGTCTTAACACTAAGTTTCCAGATTCCGTCCACTTCCTGTGCCAGGTGCAGGATACGTGCGTGAAACTAAAAAAAATATTAGATATTTCACAATACCAAGGAAAGAAAAAATAAACTTATATAAATTAACGAATGCAATTTTATTGTTGTATTTTTTTATTTATGCTTCATTTCTCTTTTTTCATAGATATAGTAGTGAAGGCAGTTTACTGTACATACGAAAGTATCTGAAAAGATTGTAACAAGCAACTGATGCAATCATACGAGTAGCTCAAGTAAGCTATAACAAAGTTACATCTTGTTTATATTTCGCATACATTAGATCGCGGAAGCGGATGTTGTGTTAATATTAAAAACTTTTTAATATTCAACTTCATATTTTACATAGAGTTTATATATATATATATATATATATATATATATATATATATATATATATATATATATATCAGTTATTTTTTTTATATTTTATTGTTTTTTTCCAGCTCCCCGCTGTATCAAGATAGGCATAGGATAGATAGGCGAACCTAGTGCTAAGACATTCCATTTTACACTTTCCGCCCGAATTCGACAGCCTCTATTATAAACAAATTTACTTAATACGAAAGAATTTGAACCTACTTTCTTCTCACAAACCAACTTGTATGTATGATCTATGGTAAAATGGTGCTTTTTCGCTTATGCAAAATTCAAAATTTAGCAATACCAAAAAAACATCAAATATACGTATAATAGAATTAAAATAGTCAATAAATAAAACTAATTAAAATTACGCCGAGTGAAGCTCAAGATTTCATTTAAATAAATTACTGACAACAAACCGATGCGATGTAAATTATTGAATGCTCCCAAAATAGAAGCAATTTGAAAAAGGTAATTACTTATTGTTCCATCTTAATTTCGAAGAATTTTCTGTAAAATCTGCTGAAAAACTTATTTATTGACTTTAATAAGTAACACTTTTATCTATTTATATATAATTTTTAAACTGCATTCTTTATCCTTCGTATACTAGGAAAGGCAGAGTGAACCATTGGTAGCTCCTCCCCCATATCGAGAGATTGCGTATTGAAAGGCGAAACTCAACGCTACGCTTTGTCTTATCAGAGCGAAGCCCTTTCTACTATGAAACTTGAAATTAAACTTGAAATTAAATTTAATCTACAGATTAGGTTGCAAAACTAAAAGACCCTTAAAAACACTATTATTTTTATCGCCAACATACAAGCTAATATACCATGTAAAATTATACTATTAATTATTCTTTACACTATAAAATGACACGTTTAGTGAAGTTTCGAGACGAGTTTTATTAAAATAACATGGGGCGCGCACCCCTTACTAGGGGAATATACAGCTTATTTTAATTTTAAATCACCACTAAGCAAAGCAAATGGTTAAACGCTTGTTTGCATGCACAAAAGAGGAATGACATAGGATTTTTATATACAATTTTGTTTTATTTATATTGTTTCCTACATACTTTATGTGGTTCTAGTATCTTGTTAGATTTCCCTTTCTGATATGTTAATTCCCAATTCTTTCAGCCAGTGAAAACATTAGATCTTTAATAAATTAAATTATACTTTAGTAACGTTTGAGGCCAGTTGTGGCGCAGCGGCACGAGGTGTGACTGTAACACCGACTGGTTGTGGGTTCGATCCCCACTCGAGGAGATGAAATATTTACTTAAATTTATATTTCCATTTCTTCGCTCTGGTGTCGAGGTTAAGCGCGGCGTTGAGTTCTGCCACTCAACACGCAATGCCTCCAGAATTCGGCAGAAAGTGGGGAACGGAGTGTGTTAACACTAAGTTCCCTCTGCCTACCCTGCTGTATGCGGGATACAGCGTGAAGCTGATTTAATTTTTTTTTTAATTTACTTTAGTAACGTAACGTAGTTAAAATAAAATGTAAGCTATTACATACTTGTAAAGTTTTTTTTTTCAGCTTCACGCTGTATCCCGCACACAGCAGGGTAGGCAGAGGGAACCTTGTGCTAAGACACTCCGTTCCCCACTTTCCGCCAATCTCTGGAGGCACTGCGTGTTGAGTGGCGAAACTCAATGCCCCGCTTTCCCCTCGATACCAAAGCGAAAAAATGAAAATATAAATGTAAATAAATATTTCATCTCCTCGAGTGGGGATCGAACCCACATCCATTCGATTTACAGGTACACTTTATGGCTCCGCGCCACGACTGGCCACTTGTAAAGTTAGAAAGCAATAACTATCTGTATTTGATACTCTCAAGTGTTTTTGGCGTCCGCTGCTTGTAATATTCGCTCATTAGAGCTAAAAAAAATCGCTCTCGTACAACCGTATTTGCAGTATTTTTTTTGGTAATATTATTTTTATACGGGACACGGACATCGATCCCGGTTTAAGTCTAAGTCTATTTATTGAAAATAACAAAAAACTGCTAAATATTGCGAGCCTGTGAGAAACGACTTATATTATATGTGTATATAATACATATATAATAATAAATAAAACTTTAACAAAAAAAAACTTTTTATTTTGTTCAAATAATTTGAAATACGACAGATTTTCACGACTCTTAATTAAGAAATATGAGATAAAAAAATATCTTGTTCTTCTTGACCATCGTTAAAATGACGTTCGTACAATTTCAACAAAATTGTATTTCTTGATTTATGCTTTAAAATAAAATATAAATAAAAAACATAGAGGCCGGTCGTGGCGCAGAGGCACAAAGTGTGACTGTAAAATCGACTGGTTGTGGGTTCGATCTCCACTCGAGGAAGTGAAATATTTATTTACATTTATATTTTCATTTCTTCGCTCTGGTGTCGAGGCAAAGCGCGGCGTTGAGTTCCGCCACTCAGACTCTCGCAATGCCTCCAGAATTCGGCGGAAAGTGGGGAACGGAGTGTCTTGACTCTAGGTTCGAAGCTGAAAAAAAAAACATATAGCACCGTTGCGCAACGGCACTGCGTCTGACTGTTAACGCGACGATTGTGAGTTCGATCCTCATTCGGGGGAACGATTTACATTCATTACCTCGTTCTGGTAGCAGAACAAAGCACGAAGTTGAGTTTCGCCTCTCAACACGCAATATCTCGAATATTGGGCGGAATGTGGGAAACGGAGTGTCTTAATAGTAAGTCTCCTCTACCTAACTTGATTTATGCGGAATACAGCTTTAATCTAAAAAAATCATGAATATATACTATGGAAAAGTCATTGGGTTCTTTATTTTTCTGGCAGATTAAGCCAAAGATGATAACATGACACAATATTTTGACAAACTAAAACCTATTAAGTATTGTCTTGGTTTGTAAAAAGGTGTCATGTCATTATAAAAAAATAATTATAATTTTCCATGAAATTTGAAACTATGATCGGTTAGGTAAAAAAACTTTAACTGCGAAACGATAACATCACAAGTATTTGGCTTTTAGTCAATTCTATCCCTTAAATATAAGAAGATAAGAATTATAAATACCACATTAAATTTTTCTAAGTAAGAATATGACGAAATTATAAAGGAAATTTCTATCTAACATATCAACATTGCTCGCGCACAACCACGTCTTGAAAGGTATTTTCAAAACAAATTCCTCAACCATAGATTGTGTATAAAATAATTTATTGAAAATTCCACTGACTATATATATGTTTTGATAACATAGAAAAAATAAAAAAATAAAGAAAGCTAAACTTTATTTTTTTTTTATGTAAAAAGCCAAAAGGCACTAGGTTCCTGGGTTCCCCTTGTCTACCCTGCTGAGGGGTACATTGTAATGTTATAAAAAAATGTGAAGTGGGACAGCATCTGAGTGGAAATGTGATGGTTGTAAGTTCAATCCTCACTCGAGGAAATGATTATAGATAGATGCTCTAATAGACAAAGCGCGGTATTGTTTCTCGCTACTCACTTTGGGGCTCTTCCGTTCGTCTTCCCACAAACTACATTTTGTTTTCCATTTAATCAAATTGCAAAAGAACATTGAGAACGAAAAAACCGGTTAAGGTAGAGCCATACCCGCCCCCAAGACCAACTAATTTCAGAATTGTAGGTCAACTGGAAGTACAACTTAAAAAAGTTGACATACTTAAGCACATGCATTTTTTGTATAAATGAACTATAAATATATAAGTTTGTTATGATTTTTTTCTATGAAATATTATATGTACATATAATTTTTCGGATAATTAGACCTTTATTTCTATTGTAAGTTCTCATTTCGTGCCAAATTTCATAAATGTAGTATAGGTATTGATCACGCGGCGTATTTCATATAAAATGCAGAAAAATTTATGTATAAATGCTAATTCGTTTTGATTGCGTTGATTTTTTTGTGCTTCAAGGGATCGTAGACCTAAATATATATTATTAATTTTCATTCACAATACGAGAAGTGTTGTGTTATAACCGCGCCCAGTATTAGCACATTGCTCCTTGGCGTTTCGGGCGACTCCCAGTATCGCGATCATCTGGACAACAAGACCAAGTTGGCCTTAAAGAAACTGGGGGTCATCAGCAGCGCGAGACAGTATTTCACGCTAAAACATCGATTGGCTCTGTATAGGGCCCAGGTTCGACCTTATATGGAAGACTGATCTCATCTCTGCTGATGCATTCCAGTATCAGCTGGAACCATTTGATCATATAGAACGTAGAACTCATTGGGGACCCAATGATCTGTAAAAAACTAGACACTTTGGCTGTAAGTAGAGACGTCACCTCGTTCTTTACCGTGCTACGCAACGTGAAATGGGCTACATGGGTACTTTCAAAAAGTCTATCTTCACCTAAAATAACGACAACGCATCTGTAGCTCCTCTGGTGTTACGCGGAGTCGTAGGCGGCGGTGAACATTTACCATCAGGGGAACCGCACGTTCGTTTGCCTTGTCTTTTCCATAAAAAAAAACAAGAAAGTGAAACAATAAGGATTCCGTTTTTACCTTTTGAAGTACAGAATCCTAAAAAGGACACGGACATAGAGAGCGTGTGGTTTATTTCTTAATAAAAATACTCGTCTACATTTTCTTCTGTCAATCTTTTTATGCATACATAAAAAGAACTTAATTGCCCTTGACAAAATTCTTTATTATTATATATTCTAAGGTCTTTCAAAACATAAACTTATAATCACTATCAAGACAAAACCACTGAAAAAAATTGACATATTCTTTTTAGCATCCAGGGGAATAGCCAGAAAAAAACTGAGTGCCAAACGCTATGGTCTCTGCATATCTCTTTCGCCTCGTCTACTGTCATCAATCCACACATATGCCTCCAGGAAATCATCATGCTTTTTACGAGACCTTTCCCCAGTATCTTTTTTAAACATGTTTTAAATATTGCAGATACATCGCCTATACTATTTTTAAACCATCAATTAAATCATGAACTGCAAATGTATTTTATTTTTACATGATACTTAATCTATATTTCCCCCAGCGTCGATACTGTGTTTTCGAATACCAACCGTAGTTACCCCCTAATCTACATAATAATATATAAAATCCACCCTTACATAGACAACCAATATGTTAAACATAAAAGTTTAAAGCAACACATGTTAACAACAGACTTACAAACAAAATGCACCCCAAAGCAGCGTTTATTCGGTGAAGCTATTATCATCGGATTTGGTTTCATGCATACGTATTAGCTCGGAATCCTTATAGATTTGTATTGTGGAAGCGTCGAAAGGTGCATTAGAATGGAAATTGCATTTCCGAGGTTCAATTTTAAAGTTAGGATAAACAGGTTTTTAGAGATAATGCTGTTATCTTAAGCTGTATGTCGTAGTAAGTAGCGGTACCCAGCGCCGCACCTTGTCAAGTTAGTATACGTCATAAAATATTAATGAATATTGAGGCCAGTCGTGGCGCAGCGGCACGAAGTGTGATTGTAAAACCGACTGGTTGTGGGTTCGATCCCCACTGGAGAAGATGAAATATTTACTTAAATTTATATTTCCATTTCTTCGCTCTGGTGTCGAGGCTAAGCGCGGCGTTGAGTTCTGCCACTCAACACGCAATGCCTCCAGAATTCGGCAGAAAGTGGGGAACAGAGTGTCTTAACACTAGGTTCCCTCTGCCTACCCTGCTGTGTGCGGGATACAGCGTGAAGCTGATTATTATGATCGATTATTATATTAATAAATGGTATAATTAAAGATAGTACTTTGCAGTATTCTTACAGGTGTGATACAAATCTACATACATCTCGTGTCGGTTCGTTTTTAAATATTTTAAATGAAAATAAACAAAATGAGCGTGACAGTGAGTCAATAGCAAAATTTAACACCTACGTGAATTTATATCGATTTTTGTGTGTCTTTACTGTTTAAGTTTTGTTTTTGGGTTCACGCTGTATCCCTCGTGTAGGGAATAGGAAGGTAGGCATGGAAAACCTAGTGTTATAACACTTCGTTTCCCATGAAAACACGAACGGGGCGACACTCAACAACTTAGAGGAAATAAAAATAAGTTAAGTCGAAATCTAACACGTTCCTCCCTTCCCGTTTACCAGCCAGATATTATAACAATATTTTTTTTCAGAAAAAGAAAATGGAATTGATACTTATTTAGAAAACGTATAAAAATTTGAACGCAGCGGGACTCGAACCCGCGCCTCCTGGAAACCGACCAGGCGCTCTGACCACTAAGCCATGCGTTCTCGCCAAGCTACGTCGAAATTTTTATACGCTTGTTACAACTTATTTATGTTGTTAG
>JAAIXJ010000303.1:111308-151205 GCA_013403705.1 Heliconius hermathena | reverse complement strand
ATGGCTTAGTGGTCAGAGCGCCTGGTCGGTTTCCAGGAGGCGCGGGTTCGAGTCCCGCTGCGTTCAAATTTTTATACGTTTTCTAAATAAGTATTTTTCTTTCCTAAGTGTGGAATAACACTTTAAAAATGTTTAAAAATGTTTAAAAATGGAATTGAATAAATAGGTATGTTAGACACACTTCGAAGCCATGTTATCAATGAATCAATGAAGATTATGTAGATCATGACATTAATACCACAAGTTGCACGCAAATGTTGCGAATTTAATTAATTCAATTATTATTATTTTTTTATCAGCTTCACGCTGTATCCCGCACCTAGTATTAAGACACTCCGTTCTTCACATTCTGCCGAATTCTTGGAGCGTTGCGTGTTGAGTGGCAGAACTCAACGTCGCGCTTGGCCTCGACACCAGAGCGAAGAAATGGAAATATACATTTAAGTAAATATTTCATCTCCTCAATGGGAATCGAACCCACAACCAGTTAATTTTACAGTCACACTTCGTACCGCTGCGCCACTACTGGTCTCTTCAATTCATTTAATTCATTATATTTCTTTCCCATGCTCTAATGAGAGAGAAACTCGAAAAGTTGACGAAAAGTGGTAAACGGAGTGTCTTAACACAATTATTTCTCTTTTACCATATTGCACCTACAGATTTATAAAAAAAAGAAACATAACTGTATATACAAATGATCATTACAGTAGTATACCGTTCATTACTTTGCATTGCTTAAATTTTTCATGCGTTACGAAATTTTAAAATTATACCTACATTTTCATCGTATGCTGAAAAATAGTGCGCATAAATAAAAAACACTTTTTGTGCCAGTTGATTATCCCATGGCTTATTTATACTGGAGGCTTTTTCAAGTCTAGCGACGCAATATTTTACAGTGCCGTAACGTAACATACTTTTATAAAAAAAAAAAAAAACTACACGTACATTTCTCTTCTCACTTGGCACTTTTAACGAGCCAATTATAGTGTTCATTATAAAATAGCATTATAAACATAAACTTATTGCAATACGTCATGGGATTTAAGTATACAATTAAATTAAGGTGTTTTATGAAAAAAAAATTTCAGCCTCACATTTTATCTCATATAACAAGGCAGACAGAGGGAAATTAGTGTCAAAACACTTTATTCTCTATTTTTGGCCCGATTTTAAGACATTGTGTGTTGAGAGAACGAACACTCGAACACGTTAGATACTCGATTTCCCACTTACCCCTACATTCTTGAATCATTGAGTGTTGAGTGGCTGAACGCAACGCCGTGCTTTGTCTCGTCACCGCAGTGATGAAATGAAAATGGTAAATATTTAATTTCCTCAATTGGGATTCGAACCCACAACCTGTCGGATTTATAATCACGCGCTTGTGGCCCTACGCCACGACTGGTCTCATTGACCACAACATCCTTTCACATTATATAAACATATAACATACAAACAGTAAATAACCCCCTTAATCCACGACGTCGCTAATCAAAGCGCGTCTCCAACACGAACATTGTGCATTAGAATAACACAACTGAGCACTTCAAACGTAACGATCTGCATCTTTCTGCTTATTAAGTTCAGTGTCCACTGAAGTGGCTATGCTAAGCTATATATAGCTCGGTGAGTTGGTGATAAGAGGTAGTAGTATGTTGTCTTGCTAGTAGCTAGTTTGATGTTTTTATGTTTTATTTTTTAGAATTAATTATTATTTTAAGTATAATGAAGATAACAGTATTTTTCCCATCATTATAAGCCTAATTAAACCAACATATTTTTTTATTTCTATCTAAGAGATTATAGTTTACTCTACATGTAAAAAAATGTACATCATATATTCAGTAGTGGCGAAGCGGGAAGTAGCGGGGCACAAATGTGACTGTAAACGTTCTGTAAACGGTTCTGGGTTTGATCCCCATTCGAGGAAATTAAATATTTATTTACATTTATATTTCAATTTTTGCATTTGTGTCGAGGCAAAGCGCAGCGTTGAGTTCCTCCACTCAACACGCAATGCTTCCAGAATTTGGCGGAAAATGAGGTACGGAATGTCTTAACACTAGGTTCCCTCTGCCTACCCTGCTGCCTGTGCGGGATACAAAGCGAAGCTAATTTAATATTTTTTATTTGTAAAAAAATTATATACTTATGTATCTATCTGCAGACATCATTATATCAATATTTCATATCAAAGTGATTCGCAGCTTATATTTTTTATATTTTAATGGATAATCCATTCTTGGCGATATGCATTGCTTTTTAAACCATTAAGTATTTATTCCTTATCAGACTACGAAAACAAAAATACGTTTAAAAATGAAAACTTAGCGGTCAAGTAGAATTCGAATCCACAAAAATTGAAAGTCCTACACTTCCCAACCATATCATGTCTATTTTATCACTTTCAATGGAGGACATACTTTAATCTGTACGTAGTTAGAGGATTCACAAACTACGTACTCCGAAGTGCGATGGAATACACTGAATTGGATTGCTCGAACCGAACATGTCTCAAACAGTTATTATATAGTTTGATAACTTTAAGTTTAGACCATCTAATAAATCTGATAGTGGTATAGTAATCGAAATATGAGGAGAATGTATATAGAGAAAAATATTTTTAGCTTCGTTTGTTTTATTTTACCTAGTTTGTGTAGTCTCTGCCTTTGTTCTTCATATTTCATTCAACAAATAAATAATAAAATATACAGTCTTGTTTAGATAATGAGTAATTATTTGTCAATTTTAAAGAAAAATTGGACGGTGTATGGGAGGAGGGTATTAACAATAGATTTCTTATCCCGTTAAACGCAGGATACGGCGTGAAGCTACTAAAATATCGTCGATGAATAGAGAGAAAAAAATCATGCTAACAAAAAAAATAGGAACAGCGTCAAACCGCACGCATACCGAATGCCAATAAATCAAATTTTGCCGTTTGCCTCGTTATTACGTTCGCGAGTGGCGTGTAACGAAGGTATATTCCCTATTCGTCTGCAACTGAAATTTTGTTAAAATATTTATGTATTATATATATCTAAATATTTTTTAATGTCTAGAGAGTTTGAGTTTATTTGTAAGTATATATCAATTATATTTTTGTATTTTTTTTCAGATTCACGTACAAGCAGAGGGAACCTAGATGCCCAGTGTTAAGACACTCCGACTCCATTAAGTCGATCTCTGGAGACGTGTTGAGTGGCGGAACTCAATTCAGCGATTTCCCTCATTAGCAGAGCGAAAAAAATGAAAATATTATATTAAGACTTTTAAATATTATCGTGTATATTTAGTATTATACATATTTAGTTTATAGTTTCATTTGAAATTTAAAATATATGTTTTAATTATAGAATACTTTTGAATCATAAAACAAAATAAAAAATAGTCAAAATGGGACCACACTGAAACACTCCCCTCGTAACTACCAATTATTGGTACGTGACAGACATAACCTAGCTTAGAGGCGATAATTGCTTGACGCTTGCATTCCCTTATTTTGTCTTTATTAAAAAAATGTAGCAAATTGAGAGAGAGCCTGTTCACCATTGTTTTTTTATAGTTATTACCAATTTATTAATAAAAATTTCATTATTTTCTCCATATTTTTATAAGGGCACTTTACGATTCATTACAGAGCCGCTTTCTTTTTTGTATCAAATTATTTTTTAATTATTTTATTTTCTGGACAAAAATAAGCAGTTGTATGTTATGTTATGTAAAGACACTGTCCTCTCCTTCCTTTACAAGTCCAATGGCCGAAATCAATGCTGCGTTTTATCTCACGAGAACTGGGAATGCAGTAATTCAATCCTTCTAATTTGGATCGAACCCTGAACCATCGCACTTACAGTTAAATGTTATCCACATTGCGCCACGGTAGCCTCATTTCTACATTTCTGCATCTTAAATATAATAATAATGAATATTTTTATCTTTATCGAATTATAAATTTGTCTCTTGGCGGAGAAATTTGACAAATTATTTTAAGCAAACCAGTTTAAAACATGTTAGTTTTTGTATTGTAATACTAGAATTCACATTACATACTCGTATAACAGAGAAATGAAATAAAATGTTAAGCTTCCAAATGTGACTAAATGTTTTAAAACGTTTCCACTATAAAATGTTTTTAACACAAATTGCTGTCGATGAGCTCATATAAAATTGGATCGTGACTAGATTTTAAATGATTTCAGAAAAGTAGGAAACATTTTTGGTATCGTATAATTATTTATTTATAAATCAAAATATATTTTATTATAAAAATTATTGTGTGGTTAATTTATTGTTTATATATTGGTTTCGGTGTTTATGAAAGAAATAAAATATTATAAAAAATAATTAAACTATATATATTTCATTTTAAAAAATACTAGCGGCCCACACGCGGCTTCGCCCGCATACCACCTATATTACTATTATTATGCTGCATTTGCCAACAGATTGATACATTCAATCATGAACGTTACGTGGCTGTAGATAGGACGTCATCGGCTGCAAGGGCCCTGCCGGACTCGAGTCTAGGCTTGCGGCCGTAAGCAGAGTTGAATTATTTTACTTTTACATTTTTTCGAAAAGTATACCTCCAAATTACATGCCTTAAAAGCCGAAGATTATCTTCATTAAATTTCCTTGCTCATAAGTTACAAGTGAAATAAAAATCCATAAAATATCCTTACAATTTTCAGTTATTTTTTGTCACAATTATGAGACAAATAAGGCATTAGCTTTATTGTCATTTATTTATGAGAGATAGCCGCGGACTCTTTGATTAGCTTCACGCTGTATCCCGCACAAAGCATGGTAGGCAGAGGGAACCTAGTGTTAAGACACTCCGTTCCCCATTTTCTGCCGAATTCTGGAGGTATTTCGTGTTAAGTGGCAGAACTCAAAGCCACGCTTCGCCTGACACCAGAGCTAAGAAATGGAAATATAAATTTAAGTAAATATTTCATCGAGTGGGGATCGAACCCACAACCAGTCGATTTTACAATCACACTTTGTGCCGCTGCGCCACGACTGGCCTCTGGACTTTTTTATAGAACTAAAAAAAATGAATATTTTTCTCATACAACGTACTGACATATAATTATATCGCATATGGCATATGACATTCCGTATTATTGTTATTACGTTAGTTAGTAGCCAAGGCCCAGTGGTTGAGTCCGGTGGGACTGGGGAAGTAGGAGATTAGGGTGGGATGACTTATGTTCAACTTGGGCGGTCAACCTAACCAGGTGAGTCCCCTGATTGCCCAGAGGAAGCCCAGGCTAGGTGACCAGCGATCGAAGCTGCAGTTCAGTAATGAGAAGGAGGAAGGATGTCCCTCGGCAGTCTATGTATGTACGGTGGGCGGGTGAGCCATTGTGTGATGTTTCGAATGTGAGGAAAATCCGAGACATTAGTGCTATGGAAGGTGCGGATGGCAAGCAGGGAGATGTGTTCCTCAAGCCCCTCGACGCTGTAAAGTTAAAAATATATCACTGATTCATCTATATATATAAAAAAGGACTTGTGCTGACTGACTGAGGTAAGACGCACGCAGAGCCGTAACCGCTGATGGTAGAAACGTGAAATTTGGTCAGATATTTATTTTCATATTCTGGACATCCACTAAGAAGGAAATTTGGAAAATTTTAACCCTAAAGGGATGAAATAGGAGTAGAAAGTTTGTATGGAAAAAAAAATTAATCTGTACCGATTTTTATAAAATTTGAAATTCAGACTCTCAAAAATATTTCATTGAACACATGTTTTATGGTTTTTTAGAATTCATCCCCTAATGGGAAAATTACGGGTTGAAAGTTTATATGGAAAAATCAGACTCTTAAAAATATTTCATTGAACACGTGTTTTATGGTTTTTTAGAATTCATCCCCTAATGGGAAAATTAGGGGTTGAAAGTTTATATGGAAAAATCTTTAAATCGCCACCGATTTTAATAAAAAATTAAATTCAGACTGTTAAAAATATTTTATTGAACTCGTGTTTCGTGGTTTTTTTAGAATTCACCTCTAAAAAGATTATAAATGCGAATATTAACTTGTAATACAATCGTGGCGCAGCTCATACGTGTATGAATCAACGAAGCTCATTTGAGACATGATGGAAAATGAAAACATAACTAGATTTTGTACTAATCTATTTCACCCGTGCAGCGTAAATTGGCTTATCTAATATTAGTTGTGATTACTGTCGTTACTATTCAAATAGTGATATTTCTAGTGATTTACGTAACTTCAACGGTGTTTAAAATTCATGTACCCCTGAAAATTTTGTTACATCTGTTGACCTTAAATCCCGTTGCATATTTCTGCAGGTATCTGTTTTTTTTAATCTAAATTATTTTGAAGAATAATTCATGATAGTAGAATAGATTACACCAGAATTGACAAGAAAAATCGTGCCGCAATCACCTTTAATTAAATTTATAGTAATTCGTTTTCTTGAAAGATTTTACTCACGTGTTTTTTTATGCGAATCCAAAATAATTTGGATGAAAATCAAGAATTGCAAAAAGAATAGTTGCCACCTCTGAGTCTGCCGCAAATCCAACCAATAAAAACCTTAGTTTTTTCTACGGATAGTTTCCCCGGGGGTAACTATTCATAAATATGATTTTATTTTTGAAAGATTGGTTTCATTTATTTTAATTCTATCACATATATTTCTTTTCAATGCAGGTTCTTAAAATATGCGTGAGAAAGAAAAAAATGCAGCAACCGTTGTCAAAACAAGCGAGCAGAGAACAAAGAGACAGAGAGAGAGAGAGTTTATTGAAATATAATTTTCCAAAATAGTTTTTCTTAAATAATAAGGAACTATGATATAATAAATACCTTAGTAGATCAATATTTGTAAACATTTATTAAATTAAATAATTTAGTCATTTCAAAATGATAATTTAAATGAGTATTAGTATTTGAATGTAGTGATATATTTGGGAAGTATGTTTAGTAGAGATGGAAGGTACGAGATGGATATGGAAAGGCGTATTGCTGCCGGTAACAGGGTTAACGGAGCCTTAGCTGCATTGATGAGACGGCGAAACGTCAGCACAACTGCGCGTTTGGCCGTACATAATGCAGTGTTGGTACCGACGCTGTTATACGGCAGCGAAACGTGGGTATTACAGAAGAATGAAAGAAAGATGAATGCCGTGGAGATGCGATCTATTATATATATAAGAGAACTTAGATAAAGGTTGAAGTTAACAGTATTTATACTTAGAAAACAGATTCAGTAATGACCCAATATCATAACTTCATTATTTCACTTGAAATCAAGGCTGATTTCATTTTTACATAATTTTCTGTAAGTACTTAATATGATTAAAATCATAATTTTACAAATGAACAATTACATTAATTATTACAATAATTATATTAATTATTTAATAAACAGAATAAATCGATTTTAAGATTGATCTTCTATAAAATGACATTTTTCTTTAACACAAATAATATATTATTTTCAATGATAATAACAATTATATAAATAATTAAATTATATGATTATTATATAAATAGTGACGAAACGTTATACCTACATATATCGCGTAGGCTTGAGAGACCGATTAGTAAAAAACCCTTCAACTCATGCGTCTAGAACAAAAAGAAATTGCGTACTAAAATATACTGTTAATAAATTCAGAAGATAGCCATAAACTCGACGCCCATGTTTCCATAATAATGATAAAATCGAAAAAAAACATTTTTCGGTCTCATATACCAACACATAAATAGGAAAATTAAGACTAACATCTTATATTCTATAATAATAAAAATATTACCGTATTGCGAAAAACATATAAATTTACTATAAATAACTGCTACAGTGTTATACTTGAAATAAAGCTTTCCAAGATGTGACCACGCCTAAACCGTAGGACTTAAAGCATGGAATACTTACCATAATCTACACATAGTCATAAAGAGACACGGGAAGTTCCATAGTTTTGTCCCCTTATACTGTCACGTCCTCAGGCCATTGTGCCAGCTTGTAAAGTGCGTATCTAAATTACACCGGCACGTGTTTTATATAAAAATAATGTCGAATATTTCGCAGTTTTGCGTATCTAATCTGTGATATCTCGAATCGCCTTTGAAATGGTGAAACTGAGATTCTCTATTGTGTTTTATTTTTACTTCGGTTAGGATTAGTGGTAGTGAATGTGAGGGGTGGGTATTCGATTTTGCACATTATGATTGATTAATAATTTATTGTTCTCTCTGTCTACTGTGCTGTATGCGGGATACAGTCTGTACCTGACTTTTTTTTACTGATATATGAATTTCACTTAGAAAATATTTACAGAAATATATAAAAATATATCTTTAAGCACACATTTGACAAATTCAAATAGGTAGATATGTATTCGATAAATAATCTGCAAATTATTGATGGCACTCGTATGGCGCAGGGTCACAAAATGTGATTGTAGGCGCGACAGGTTGTGGGTTCGATTCCCACTCGAGGAAATGAAATATTTAATATTTTCATTACTTTTCTCTAGTTTGTAGTTTTCGTTTAAAATTCGGCAAAAAAGGGGGAACGGGAAAATGAAGATCTTAACACTAGGTTCCTTCAGCCTAACCTGCTGTGGAGGATACAGCTGAGTGAAACTGATGCAAATTACTCATGCCTATATAATTATAATTTTCGAATAGTACTCTTATATAGATATATATGTATATAAGATTTAAATATTAAGCTGTAGAAGATTCTAGAGCTTAATATTCAAATCTTATATACATGTTAATTAATTTCAACTACGAAAAGCTTTACAGAATATGAACATATTATCATAACCAACTTAAAGGTAGATATATATTATTATAGGTAGCGTTGTTTAAAAGGTTATATTATGATATCAAAGTGTCTTATATTGTTTAGTTATGGCACGTGGCACGTGTACACCCACAGGACTATTGAGTTATTATTTGATGCCCCGGTAAGTCCACTCAACACTGAATGTCTCGAAAATGTTGGAAAAAAGTCCGAAACGTAGTGTCTCATAACGTTAATGCAGGATACAATGTGAAGCTACAAAAAATTTATAAATCAGCTATACGCTGTATCCCGCACACAGCAGGGTAGGCAGTGGGAACATAGTGTTAAGACACTCCGTTCCCCACTTTCCGCCAAGTTCTGAAGGCGTTGCGTGTTGAGTGGCGGAACTCAACGCCGCGCTTTGTCTTGACACCAGAGCGAAGAAATGAAAATATAAACGTAAATAAATATTTCATTTCCTCAAGTGGGGATCGAACCCACAACCAGTCGATTTTACAGTCACACTTTGTGCCCCTGCGCCACGACTGGCCTCTATATATAAAATTGGCCTCTATATATATATATATATATATATATATATATATATATATATACATTAATATTATGCATAGTATAATATATTATGTAATTATGCATACAATTAATGCATGCCTTAAAATATGCATTTTAAAAATTAAGCTCAGACAATAAAATTCATGAGGACCCCCCGGAGGGCATGTATGAAGAGGTTGATGACAGTGGATGAGGCAAAAGAGATATGTAGAGACCGTAGCGTTTAGCGCTCCGTTCTCTCTGACTACCCTGCTAGGAATATAGCATGAAGCTAGTTTAGTGTACTTTTAGTTACAATAAAATTCAATTCAAGAAAGTCATGGAAGCCGTAAGAGTGAAACTAATCGAGCAATAAAATAATATAATACTGTATATAGTGCCACTCGATTTTATATAATTCGAAAATGTCCTAATTTTGATATATTCTAAAAAAAAATGTTCAATATCACTGTAATTTTTACTTCAAAATATATTAATAAACGTAACAAATGTATATCATTAAATTAGTCATATGCAAAACTTTTTTTTTATTTAGACTTGGAAAATTGATGGCAAACAAGCTGTTATCATTGGATACGATAAGAGGAGTGAAATATTGCAAAGGCACGTGTGCGTAATACCTCTATACGTTATCACGCTTAACTTCGGTACTTTTCATTGAAAGTTATTGTTATGCTATCAGGATTATATGTATATTTAATTTTTTTAGTTTCATAGTTAGCCCATCTTGCTATACGGGAGTAAGTGTGGTGATATTTTGTTTACGTTTTAATTTAATGCTATATAGTATTTGACATGCAATCCGGTTAAAATAAACATTTCTCTTAAAAAAACACAGAACTTATGATTTCTAAAAAAGTTATTTAAGGTCGAAGGTAAAAATATATAATAAGTTATATTTTCGTTTTCTAGGTCTGGTGTTACATAACCATGTTAAGTTTCGCAACATATTCTCTGCCTATAATATAGGAGGAACAAGAAGAAGAAGAACAAGAAGAATATACATATAGGTATTTTTTTAAAACCTTATAAATAGGTGGTTATAGATACAAACCTTATTCTGTTAACAAGGAAGAGACAAGGTTATAATAACACGTCATTCTTGATGTCGGTATTCGTACATAAAATCGATTTGGATAGCTCTGCTACTATTTCTATACAGGTGGAAATATTTCCAAAGATTTAAGTTCAATGGAAGTCTCTATTTTCTTTTATTTATATTTTTTATGTTTGATTGTTAATTCATAAATAAAATTATAACTAACCGATAACTATATTTATATGTTAATTTCATCGAAGAAGCGTCTATATGTCATAAAAAAATGTACCATGTGTGTAATTTATACTTAGGAAAGAAAAATATTTATTAAAAAAGGTATAGAAATTTGAATGTAACGTGATTTGAATCCGCGCCTCTTTGGAAACCGTCCAAGCGCTCTGATCAGCTAAGTCATACGTTCTCATCGGGTTACGTCTAAATTCTTCTACGCTTGTTACAACTTATTTATGTAGTTAGCATCTCTGTAGGGAGATTTTTACAAATCTAAATATTTTTTACATTTTTAAATATTATCCCACACTTAGGAAAGAAAAATACTTATTCATAAAACGTATAAAATCCCGCAACGTTCAAATGTTTATAGATTTTCTTACGTTTTCTTACGCTTGACCGGTTTTTTTGTAAAAGTTTTACCTCTAAAAGTTTTACCTCTATGTTACCAAGCCAAACCAAACATACTACACCCATAGGCAGAAAGTGTATAAATAAGGAATCTCGTGACACGATACAATCTCTATGATGGGAATATTATACTCTGATCGTATAAACATGTAAGTACAGTGTACATGTATGTATGTTCTTTTCACATTTTCTACTCACGCACGTTTTGCATTCGGTTATTGATAATATTATTCAATATTATAATACATATAAGCGGCTTTATATCTTTTCTTGAGGTACAAAGAGAATTTATTACAAGCCAGTGAAGTGAAGTAGATTAGGAGATTATTATTGTTTCAGTCACTTTATATATTATAATATAATGTAAAAAAATATTTTAAACTGATTTAAAGGTGAATGTTAAATTATAATAAAATGTATAATACTTTAAGTAGTAGTAATAAAAAGTTTAACAATTTCTTTTTAAGATTATTCAATCAACAACATGACCGACTAAATTATAAATAAATATATAATAATACCAATAAAACCTGTTCAAATAAAAATAAAAAAACGTATATAATTAGAGATAGGCAATTATATATGATTTATTGATACAGTCATTTTGAGGAAATGATGCTCATATATACACTTCCTGCTATTACAAATAATTATTATATGTAGGTAAATATTTAATTAATGATGAAAGAAAGCTTTTCAATATACGTTTACTTTTTTGTATGTACTCGTAAACAGTATAATATATTAAATACAGTTTATCTTTCAGTTGATATATAGGCTATAAGGTATAGAGATAACTAAATTAATATTATAATTGAGGCCAGTCGTGGCGCAGTGGCACAAAGTGTGACTGTGTGACTTGATTTATTTTATTTATTTTAAAACTAGCAGCCCGTCCGCAACTTCGCCCGCTTAAACTACATGATTATTGATTATAACAGAATTCATTGGCAACTATAATTTTTATAAGAATTTTTAATTGTTTTGAAATTAAAAATACGACCAATGTTGATATTTGATATTTATGAAACATACATAAAGCTAATTATTTATTATACATATATATTTTTGTAACATTACGTTCTTTTTACGTATGTAATGTTAAACTTTGTTAAATGTGCTGATGTCAGTGAATAATTTACTGCTTCAGAAATGTCATTCTTTAGCCAAGAATCTTACCAGCGCGATTGCTATATAATATTCGCTGGCAAACTAATGCATTGACTTCATTCAAATGACGATAACTTTTTTCTAATAAACCAATTGATGAAATAAACTTTAATTGTTAAGTTGAGTTAAAACAAAGCAATTGCTGAAACTTTTAAGTAAATTGTTTCAGTAAGTTCGGAGATTAGCGTGACCATACATATTGACAAACAGACAGACATACAGATAAGAAATTCAAAAAAAATCTTTTTGCTTTCTTTTATTCTTTTAAAGTGTCCCTCTATCCATTTCAGTCAAAACTATAATACTAAATGTACAGACAAAATATTTTTACTGTCTTATTATATATAGAGATTAAAAACCTCGACAAAAGTATACACGACTACTTTTGTCGAGGTTTGTACTTAAATATGAAGTAAATACAAAGATTAACAACGTGTAAACACAAACCGTGGTAATTAATTACAGGTTCACCGTCATTTCCAATTATTAAACTAACAGTAAAAAAACTACCTCTTAAGTAATTAACAAAATTATATGAAATAACATCATTTTTATTGTTCATCATGTAATTTCGACGTTAGTTACTTGATATAAATTCAGGTTCATGCAACTTGCGCGGCTCCTCACGCAATTCCTATAGAATTCAACGGAAAGTGGAGAATAAAAATGTCTTCATGGGAACGGAGTGTCTTCCAACCTGGTTCTCAAGTTCCCTATTCCTACCCTGTTACGTGCAGGATACAGTGTGAAGCTAAAACAAATATCCCAAGAAAAAAATCTTACTAGTATCGGACAAACCAACAAATCAGACAGAAAATAGAGCTTTTAAAATTATTTTGTTCACTCTATTATTAATATAAATTATAACACTTTAATACTAATTCTAATAACGACCTTTCTCGATAGTATTTTAGAACGTAATGAATACGAGTGCCGTGTCGTTTGTGCTTTTGTTTGAAATCCACCGGAAAAGACACAGCACACTACCGCCACTCAATACAATCGGTAATCGGAAACGAAATCAAATGAGATCCTCTTAATTACAGTGACATCTGAATATAAAGGGAATATTTAGAAATAATGCTATATAAAATATAAGTAAATTATTCAAATAATCTCTATATATACTAAGACAGTAAAATATTTTGTGCATTTAGTATTATAATTTTGACTGAAATGGATATAGGGACAATGGATTAAAAAGTATAATAGAAATAAAAAATATTTTTTTTGAATTTCTTGTCTGTCTGTCTGTCGATATGTATGGTCACATTTTTCTCTGAAAGCACTGAACCGATTTACTTGTAATTTTCACCAATTGATTTGTTTTAACTCAACTTAATAATTAAAGTTTGTTTCATCAAAATCGGTTCATTAAAAAAAAAGTTATCGTCATTTGAATGAACTCAAGGCATTAGTTTACCTGCGAATGTTATATAGCATCCGGTATATCTGGTAAAATTCCTGGCTAAAGAATGACATTCGAAACGTCTTGGTTATATGGTTGTTGATAAACATATATATATTTGAAGCACTAGTATTTAATATTTTATACAATAAAGTAAACAAAATGGAATTGGTAGTGGAGATTACCTTCATAAATCATAACAGTTAAGTTTAAGTCATTATTCAACACAGAAATAAAGAACGATTTGATCTAGACAGAAATATCAAGTAAATACAAAGATTATTTGGTTCGTTCGTTTGAAATAAATCTATATAAAAATGTCTAAAAACATCCTTTCTACGTATACACTGTAATAACTATTATACATATTTACCAATTGTACATTTAGCTAATAATATATGTAACTAATTTAAAAACTGCACAGCAGTTAATATGCAATTATTACAGTTATTTTACATAAAATATTATGAATCATTACCCAAATCAATAATTTAACATTTAAGGCTGTTTTTTCTGAAGGAGTGAATTGTGAGGTGAATTTGTTCTGAAGGAGTAAATTAAATTATTAACTGACATCAACACATTTAACAGAATTTTAAAAAACATAACATAGATAAAAAGAACGTAACGTTACAAAAATATATACGTATAATAAATAATTAGCTTTATGTATATTTTATAAATCAAATATCAACATTGGTCGTATTTTTTAGTTCGAAATAATCAAAAATTCTTATAGAAATTACTATAATGTCATAAAAAAATTATATTAGAATATTACAGATTGAAGTAATAAAAAATCATATTAGAAGTCATTTTAGTTGTCAATCAATTCTGCTTATTAAATCAATAATCATGTAGTTTAAGCGGGCGAAGCCGCTGGCGAGCCGCTAGTAATGTATATAGCTATGAAAAGAATTTACAGCATTACCTGGAAAAGAAAGCCAACTATACCCAATTACTAAATACGTATAAAAATAACTGACATTACAAAACGGATAATAAATTAATTAAAACCGTCTCTAACATCCCACAAATTTAATAACACATAAATCCTACGGTAAAGTAGGTATTTCATATCCATTTAAAATGAGGAACCAAATATCTAAAAGATCAAAGTGAAATTCAAAAATAATCATGTTTTGAAAACATTTCAAACACATTCAGTTCCCTCTACGTCTTAAACGATTTAATTAATAGCTACTTAGCTAAAAAGTCGTCGGTTTGTTGGAAGCAATTAAAATTTACTTTTTGATAAGTTTGTTTTTGACTTTCACTTTCGTGTTGAAATAAAATTTCTTTAATATGTATGTATTAGAGTAGTATGTATGTATATTTAATGAATTATTTTGATAAAATCCAAGATTAAGCACTTTGGTAATGCTTTATTTAATATACAAAAGCTCAATAAACTATTTAGACGTTTTAAACTGATACTATAAGCATTTTAAACTATATGTTTATATTATAAGCCGCCTCCATTTACTTTCGGTCGAATTCGAGATATTACGTGTTAAGTAGCGGAACTTAACGCTGAGTTTTATCTTGTCCAAATTGTATCTCTGTCTCGACAGGTCTCTCTCTCGTGAAACTATGACTGTAGGTTCGATCTCCACTCAGGGCATGATTATACCTAAGCCATTTTTATTTCCCTGCTCTAATAGCCAAATATGACGATAAATTACGCTGTTCAACACAGCTTCTGCTTATCTTATCTCACATCTGCTTATCTTATCATGCAGGAACAAGCAAGAACAAATGACAGCAAAATATTTTTCACCAATATATTTTCATTTTATATCAGTGACAAATTATGAATATGAATAATAAAATAACAACAATAATGATTCTTCGAAAGAAGGTAATAAATCATTTGAGAAATTTCAATATCACATGTAAGTATGGTAGCTTCGAGTTAGTTAGTTCAGATTTGCATCTCAGCGAGAATGCGAGTTCTAATAAAACCATATGCTGCACAGTATTGAGAGCAGCGATTGTTGTGGAGTCGGTATTTCTTACTTTTTGTTGTTTAAAACTAATAACTATCAAAATTAGAGACTACTATAACATTAGAACGGCGTCCAACTTGTGTTTATGGGTTCAGTTCTAATTTGGGGTAATTAATTATTTTCATTTATCCAGTATTTAAGTGTGGCGTTGAGTTCCGCCATTCAACACGCTGTCGCTGTTACGACTTTAAATGTTCGGGAAAATGGAAAACGGAGGATCTCGGCACTAGTATTCTATTTTATTACCATGATATACGCAGAATGCAGCGTGAAACTAAAATAAACTGAAATTATATGTATATTCGTTTAATTTTCTAAAATTATGTTTAAGATTCTACATTTTATTCTTCGCTTTATTAATTATTCTGTTTTAATTTGAGACAGAAAATGTACTAAGTTATATAACAATTATAATATTAATTATACTTCGAATGAATTAAGAGCCACAATTATAGTTTTTTAAAACACAAATGACTACTAAATTAAATAAAAATATCATTTGCGATTTTAATATAGAATCGTATAATATTTTGGCTTGACTTTAACAAATAAAAAAAAATAGATACTCCATTCAATCTTTAATCCGTAAGCGTTTATTAATACGCGCATATCGTTTCATAGAATTCATTGAAGCAGACGAATGAAGAAATAAAAAAACAATTTCCTCGATATCTAAAAACAGTTTTGTGTTACAAATCTGTAAATGTCATAGCTATGTTTAATTAGGTTTGTGTTTAAAATAGTTTAGTAAGTAAATAAATGTCTCTTACTTATTGATTTTTTTTTCGTTTACTCAAATCTCTCTATTTTTATCGTGCTCTGTGCGGAATAAATAACATTAGGCGACTCATAGTGCAGAAGCGCAAGCTCGTCACTGTAAAAGCAACAGATTGCGAGAAAATTACCTCCACTCAACACACAGCAACGCAAGTGTCTTAATGGGAACGGAATGTCTTAACACTAGGTCCCCAGGTTCCCTCTGTCTAGGTTTGTTATTTTTTTTTAGTTAAGCTAAAAATGTAAACTTTGCGCATATTTCAAAAAAATCAATTCACGACGCATCGATTCGACTCAGATTTGACATGACATTACACCCGTACAAAAATGGAAAGTTAATTTAATACAGCCGATGAACCAATATATTTTACCCTCGAAACAAACCAATTCCCTCAAGTCTCATCAGTCATTCGATTTCACACCTCTTCCCTATAGGCTTTCGAACAAATATTTCATTTTATAAACGCTTGTGTATAGTAAATATTCTAAGTTTTTTGAATACACAAATCATATTTTCAAGGTATCTACTAAATATTATATTTTTTTTTATCTTCATCCTAGATCCTGTATATAGTAGAGTAGGTAGTAATGGTCCTCCATTAAGTCATTCCGTGTCCCACGCCACCCGCAAATTTAGAGACATCGCCATATTTTCTCATGTTATCAAATCAAAGAAATCAAACATTCTCTGAATGAGAATCGAATATACAACCGTCACGTTTACAGTCATCCGCTTATAATATCAGACATTAGGTAGTTTTACATGCTTTATTAATTAAATGTCATGAATATTTACAAGGACTAAAAACATTATTAAAGCAAATGCAAACATTCCCTCTCTCTCTCGTATATAACTTTAACATCTAAATTAATTATATCTTTATTTTTTTAATAAACTGATTATTTAATAAATTTCTTAAAAAAATTGTAATTGGGGTCCTTACAGAGTTTCTTTACATAAATATTTTTTAGGCCTACAATAAAGGAATGTTTATAAATATCCCTCAACGATGATGCCTGTGGGGATTGCTGGTGACAATGTAAAGTTGCTGCTTTGATATAATCATTAATATTTTTTTAATAATATTCTTAGGGGATTGTTGAGGACAATACTAAATTGTTTCTTAGATATATTAATTGGTATTTTTTAAAAAGCTACTAGCTTCACACTGTTCCGTATATGACAGGGTTAGGCAGAGGGAACCTAGTGTCAACATGACACCAGAGTATGTTGTTCTCAGCTATCCAGCTGAATACGAGATATAACGTGTTCAGAGGTAGATCTTCACACCGCGCTTTGTCTTACCAAAGTGAGTAAATGGAAATAATTTAAATATATTTTTTCTTTTCGAATATTAAACTTTCATCAATCGCGTTTATAGTCTAATTTATAATTGCCGTTTGCCTCATTACCAGAACGAGAAAAATGAAATTACTTAATATTTTATTCCCTTCAGGATAAATCGAACACACAACCGTCGTGTTTACAGTCGCATGTGCCTCTACGTCACGACGGCTTTATAATATAACTTACTTTAATCGATATAAAACTGTTTCGTTACTGACCAACGACACTCAGACGAAATTACTGCACCGAGAGAGTTGCCATTTCGCAAGTAGATAAGTTTAAGAGATTTTGTTTAAATTTTAACGGAAACGGGAAAAAACAGACATTTTCCATTTTAAATCTTAAAGTCCACGCAAACCAAAATTGCGGGCGACAACTAGTATTGTATATTTCATATATATTCCCCAAATGTCCAGCAATGTAATGATCTGAAACGGACAGTGATTAATCACTCATATCGATGAATAAAACAAAAGACAAAGTGACCAAATGCGTGTTACTGTGGCCGAGATCGATAACGTATTTATATGTATGTCATTTGATATGCGGGTAGGCTAGGTAGGATAGCGTATTCATTCTATAAACATGATTATTATAGGCTTTTATGTCGGTATTGGGATTTGGTAAGGATTTACTTAATAAATAATAGCTGTTAGTGAGATCTGAATAGATATCTATCTATTGTGCCATATTAGGTACGTATAATGTATATAATAGAGGAGAGAGAGAGAGAGAGAGAGAGAGGCCAGTGTTAGTGCAGAGGCACAAAGAGTGACTGTAAAATCGACTGGTTGTGGGTTCGATCTCCACTCGAGGAAATGAAATATTTATTTACATTTATATTTTCATTTCTTCGCTCTGGTGACCAGGCAAAGCGCTGCGTTGTGTTCCGCCACTCAACACGCCATCAAAACTCCGCGGAAAGTGGGATACGGAGTGTATTAACAGTAGGTTCCCTCTGCTTATCCTTTTGTGTGCAAAATACAGCATGAAACTGATTTAATTTTAATTTAATTTAATGTGTAAATTTAAATATTTGAAACCGCTATTTCACAGTGGGACAGCGGAATGATTTTGATATGAACTATTTTCAAACAAATACACCTTTAGAATTTATAGATATATCCTGATAGCATAATAATATATTCTTCGTACTCACCTACTCTACTGTCGTCTTTTGATTCTCAGAAGCACTTGTTTTAAGTCTTTGATATTTCAAACTATAAAATGTTCTGAGTAAAGATATTATCTACAAAGTTTTGAGTATATATTAAACATATGTCTTAACTAATATAATTATATTATACATTTTTATTTTTTTGCACATTTTCAGTTTGTATTAGTAGGCAGAGAAAAGATGCATAAACGCGTTTATATCTCCAAATGATATGCATTAGATATTTTCTACGTCGATAATTAAGTTTCTATGAGAAGAAGGAACCTAATGTTAAGATTCTGGAGGCATTTCGTGTGAGTGGCAGAACTCAACGCCGCGCTTTGCCTCGAGACTAGAGTGAAGAAATGAAAATATTTCATTTCCTAAAGTGGGAATCGAACCTAAAACCTGTTGTTTACAGTCACATTCATTCATTTGTATATCATTCTCTAAATTATATACATAGTAAATATTTTCTGTGCCGATAATTAAGAATATTCTTAAGAAAAATATTTTCAACATATCATACTTATTTCATATCTGAAGACATTGTAAGACATTGTATATATAGTTTCATTTATTAAAAAAATATTCAACACTGAAAAAAATGTACTTTAAAAAAGTAAATAGCTCGATTTTAACATCAGCTACAAGTGAAAAAAAAAGTGTTTTTTTATAACGCTGTATCACGCACATGGCAGAGGGCACCTGGGAAACTAGTGTTAAAACACTCCGTTACAATATTAGACACTTTCGTTCCTCACTATTCTACGAATTCTGAAGGCATTGCGTATTGAGTGGCGAAACTCAGAGCCGCACTTTGCCTCGTTAGAGCGAGGAAATGACAATATGAAATAATTAATATCCTCAAGCGGGAATCGAACCCACAATATATTGCGCTTATGCCCCCGTGCCACGACTGGCCTCATAATTTAATTATTATTAGGATATCCTATCCACTTGTATGTATATGAGCTACACTCTACTCACCGCTACATAATTTCAAAGGCATACATATTTTAACGAAAGATGCATGTTCAGAATAAAAAGTATACAGGAAGATCATATTTTAGCCTATTTCGGTGAGTTTCACCTGGCTGACTATGAAATTTTCTTATTTCCTTAGGGATTACCTATGTTAGGTTGAACATTTAAGCAAATGTTTTAATTTAGTTGGCCCTTTTGTTGCGTATACGGATATACATACATACGATAAAACCCTTATTATCCATAATGTTATTAAGTACTTGGATAGTTGTTCAAGTATTAAAATATAAATTGCTGTTTTATTTTATACAAAATATTTTACGGTATAGTTTTAGTGATATGTTATGTCTAATTTCTATATAAAATATAAAAGAAATAGTGCAAAAATATGACTATAACAATATCGAAAATTTATTTTTGTTTCACGCTGTATCCCGAACGTAGCAGAGTAGGTAGAGGGAACTCGATAACCTTTTGTTAAGACACTTCCGTTCGCCACATTCTGCCGAATTCTGAAGGCATTGCGTTTTAAGTAGCGAAACTCAACACCGCTCCTCATTACCAGAACAAAGTAAGAAAAATATTAAATATTTCATTTCTTCGCATAGAAATCGAACCCACAACCTTTCGCGCTTACAGTAGCGCGCTTGCCCCAAAAAATATTATAGTTCTACACATTTTATATGTTAAAAGTATTGTACTGTACATAAACAAAGTAACGGAGATTTTTACCACAAAGTACATTAATAGTAGACTAATATAGGAAAACATTAATAATAAACAATATAGCAGGTAAATTATAAATCCAACGTTTGCACAAGAAATTACTGACAAGAGAAACTGGGATGTTCTCCCAAAATAACATGATTTACTGGAAGCCTCGGAGAAAATTGCTTTGCATAGTAATTATTTTCATCGTCTAAGATAAAGATATAAATTTAGAAATATTACCTCGTGGGTACCTAAGATTCTTGAGATTGTAGAAATAACCGTTGAACTCTGGTTTTGATATGAATTATTTTTTTTAATTTTTTATTAGCTTCACGCTGTATCCCGCACACAGCAGGGTAGGCAGAGGGAACCTAGTGTTAAGACACTCCGTTCCCCACTTTCTGCCGAATTCTGGAGGCATTGCGTATTGAGTGGCAGAACTCAACGCTGCGCTTAACCTCGACTCCAGAGCGAAGAAATGGAAATATAAATTTAAGTAAATATTTCATCTCCTCGAGTGGGGATCGAACCCACAACCAGTCAGTTTTGCAGTCACACCTCGTGTCGCTGCGCCACGACCGGCCTCAATATCGGCCGGATATGAATTATTATTATATATATTATAATTCAACAGTGCAGTCGTGGTGCAAGAGCACAAGGTGTCAGTGTAAGCCCGACTGGTTATGGGTTCGATCCCCACACGAGGAGTTGATATATGTATCTAAATTTATATTTCCATTTCTCCGCTCTGGTGTCGAGGCAAAACATGGCATTGAGTTTCGCCACTCAACGTACAATGCTTCCAGAATTAGGAGGAAAGTGGGGAAACGGAGTGTCTTAACACTAGATTCTCTCTGCCTTCGTTGCTGTATGCGGGATACAATATAAAGCATGATTTATTTATTTTATTCTATTCAACAACAATAATTTAGTCATCTAATCCAACAGGAACAGCTGTGTCTTTAATTGTCGAGTCTTTATATTGACTCCATTTTGTTTTAATCGAGCTATATTCTGTAAAATATTTTTAAAAATGTTAACAAATTTGAACGTAGCGGCATTCTTAATTAAGTGCATAGATGAGAGAAGACTTACTCCACAACATACATTTAATTTCTACAAAATTTACACATCTTTTCAGCATTTTTTTTAATAACTCATGTAAAATATTAATTAAAACATAAATAAACTTATTTTAAGATTGTTATTATAAATATATGAAAAGCGAAGTCTTTGTACTGCAACATATTATGCTGACTGTACAATTACGGAACAGGGTCGCTAATTAGGCGTGCCCGCAAGAAATGAGTTAATTTCTAAAGTCGCATCTGTTTTGAAAAGCGACATCGTATTTGGACTTGGGGGCTGTGGAAGTGGTTTGTACTTGGATTTTGTAATTATTTTGTAAATATTTGACAATCATGGGCTCAAATTACATATGGCATAGACGGTGTATTTATGATAAATTTAAGCAGTTATAAATGTTTTGATATTTTTTTTAGTGTAGCGAAAGGAAACATGAAAACCTAGTGTTAGGACACTTCTGTTTTCCACCGAATTCTCGAGGCATTATATTTTAAATATATCAAAATATCAATATTTTATTTCCCCGTGTGGGTATCGAACTCACAACCATCGCGTTTACTGTGGCATGCTACTGTCCCTGCCCAATAAGATAAGACTAAATTTATTATATATTTTTTTTATAGTGCTTTACCTATACCTTTATTGGTGAAATTTCTAATGCTTTTCTCACATAAGTACTCCGATCGTTTTCCGTACTTAATATTATAACTTCTTTAAAAGTAAATAAAAGTCACTTGTGGCGCAGAGGCACAAGCGTGACTGTAAAAGCAAATGTCGTGGATTCGATCTTCACTTGAGGAAATAAAATATTTAATATTTTCATTTCTTCATGCTAGTGTCGGTGGTACCTCCAGAATTCGGCGGAAAGTGGGGAGTAGAGTGTCTCTACACAAAACCATCTGCCTTTTCTGCTACATGCGGGATACACCACGAAACTGAAATAATACTTATAGGTAAAAAAAATCACTTTATTTTTAATAGATGCTATTTCTAAAGTTCAGAGCATCACAGCCGGTTATGCAACAAGCCTCAAATACCTACTACATTTCGAGCGGCGGTTCTAAAGTTTAAAACGCCGTACGACTAGCATACATGTCACATTTTACTATAATTTCATGATTTGGAGCAAAGTATGATGTCATTTAATTATCTTATGTAAATTATATTTATTTTTCTTGTTTTAAGGACCTCGTGACGTAGCGGCAACGCGGTTGACAAAAAATAGGAGAATATTTTCACTTTCCGCCCCCAATTTGCAAGGCATTCAGTGTTGAGTGGTGGTACTAAACGCCGCGATTACCGCCGCCTTGTTGCCAGAGCGAAGAAAATAATAATAAATAATAATTTATTCCTCCGAGTGGGAATCGAACCTATTAATGTGCCATTAAGCCACAACGGCCTCAACAGGCGGAAAAGAAATTATTTTCATTTTTTTAACGCTCTAAGAGCAATACAAAAAAACATCAACCGTCGCGTTTATAGTTATTAGACTTTATATTTGTCTTAAGATTCGAATTGTTTTCACTTCTCGCACTATAAAGAAATAATGCGGCGTTGAGTTGCGCTACTCAACAAGCAATGTCTCTAGTTCAAGCGAAAAGTAAAGAACAGAGAATTGTCGCACTAATTTATCTTTCTGTTTATGTTTCTGTAAATTATATCCTTCTATGCGAAATAAAAATATGAAATTGAACAAATAAAGGAAAAATTTCTTCTACGTCATTACAGACAAACGAAATTCTTATCATGAATTACCTACAAATATCTTACACGCGATCTCGCCGTAGGGCTTAAATAATAAAGGTGGGGCTTGAATAGTGGCTTTCTTATTCTTTTCTCAATGAATACTAAATTTAAATGTTAAATGTGGTAAGCATGTAAAGGTAAAATTTAGCTTAAAAAAGTGTTTAAAAATACTTGAAGCTATCTGGCGTAGTGATACAGCGTCCAATTGTAAAGCAATGGTTGCAGTTACAGTTCCCGCTAGGGGAAATGGTTAAATTACTTGTTTTTTTTTACCTCAAGATATATAAGGATAAAGCGCGGCGTTGGGTTCCGTAACTTAACACGCAATTTCTCTTACGTCATAATAGCGAAGTTATGATCAATGTCACTGTATACATTATACTACTTTGAAACCAATTATCAATTGAGTTTAAAAATGTGTAGAAGCAAAATATTTTCGTGATTTAAAAAGTAACAAAGGAATTAATTACTCCTAATAAAAAGAGAAGTAAAAATAAAAAAAAACAGCAAACATTTCTAGTGTAGTCCTTGTCCTAGAGAAAAAACATATAAAAAATACTTATAAAAAAACCTCGTATGTGATTACATTGTACATTTTGCTTTCTTAACTTATTCCATTATCTCTAAATAGTGTAGAAAAGTCACGTCTGTCCTCGTTAATGCTTACTCATTAAATGAAAGTGCAGAAAAACAAAATAAAAAATATATATATTTATATACAACTTGCTTTTATTTGCGACTTCGCCCGCATTTTAAATGAAAATAACCAAAAATTGTTAATGAAATATGACACTATCAAGGTGCCCTACGCAACTAACTAATAATTCTAATAGCTTTTTAAAATAAATGGATAGTCCATTGATTTTTAAAAGCTAAACAAAAGAAATGACAATATTAGAAATGACAAAATTCAACTTTTGAAGGACATCGATGTATTTTATGTATGTACTCTTCAACTTCTCACAGGTTTTCACCATGCTGCCTTTATAAATTATAAAAAATACGTTAATATTATGAAGAAAATCTTTACAGTAAAAAAAAAATAATAGAGGCCGTCGTGGCCCAGTGGTACAAGGGTGTGACTGAAACGCGACGGTCGTGGGTTCCATCCCCACTCGAGGAAATTAGCATTATTATTTCTTAATATTTTCATTTCTTCGCTCTGGTACCGAGACAAAAGTCCGGCGTTGAGCTCCGGCACTTAACACGCAATGCCTCGAAAAATTCAGCGGAAAGTGGGGAACGGAATGTCTCATCATTATGTTCCCTCTGCCTACCCTGCTGTGTGCAGGATACAGCGTGAAGCTGATTTAATTTTAAAAAATGAAAATTATAAAAGGCAACAATATCAACAACAAAAAATAAATTACAATTAAATCAGCTTCACGCTGTATCCCGCACACAGCAGGGTAGTCAAAGGGAACTTAGTGTTAAGACACTCCGTTCCCCACTTTCTGCCGAATTCTGGAGGCATTGCGTGTTGAGTGGCAGAACTCAACGCCGCGCTTAACCTCGACACCAGAGCGAAGAAATGGGAATATAAATTTAAGTAAATATTTCATCTCCTCGAGTGATGATCGAACCCACAACCAGTCTGTTTTTTCAGTCACACCTCGTGCCGCTGCGCCACAACTGGCCTCTCAACAACATCATTTGAATAAATGCCTCACGTTATTTCATTCTAGGATATTCATTGAAAACATTTGTGAATCCTTTTCATTAAGTTAACTTGTCTAGATGCGATCTAGGTTTTTGTTTGCACTGTATTTTCTCTAAATTGACACAATTATTTTAGAACAATGCTTTGCTGGTTCGTCCAAGTTCTCTTAGACGAAGTTGATGATTTCATTTATTCCATATCCTTTGTTAATTATATTTATAATATTTATTGATTTGAAAATCTGTTTCTAAGTTTTCATATAAAATAAACTGACTATTCAATAAGAATTACCAGTTCAAGATTTTTTTTTAATTTCATACATTTTAATTTTTGGAATGGAACACTCAAAATGATTTTTGATCTCTGTCTCTCTGTCTATCAGTCTGTCGAGATAAGGTTTTTCAAGAAATGAACATGCTGAAATTTATAATCATACTGAAGTAACTACCTGTATCTATTGTCCCTCGGTGTACAGATAATAGTAAGCTTTTAAGTAAACATAATCAAAAAAGTATACTTCGTCTTTCAAACTATATGAAGTCTACCGCGTTATTAAAATATATAGGAAAAAAATCATTGCTTCCTTTGCAAAGATTTACTTACAGTCAAAATAAACGTAAAATTGCTTATTTTAGTGATTTATATAATAGATAAATTGCACTCAAAATCTATTGCAAAGTTATATTTATTATTCAATTCATAATTATATCTTAATTAGTTTTTACGCCCAACAAACTTAAATTTGTCAACTTTTATAAGTTGTACTTCCTGGAGACCCACAATGACGATATCGATACGGAACCCTCGGTGCACCTCATACTTAACTGCTTTTTAACAAATATTAAATTTGTCTCCATTCTCCATCGTAATAATTGTGAAAAATACCATTATAAATTTAACCTATTAAACTAGACATAATTTAATAGTATATTTTATCACTCAAAATATATACACGAATAGAAAGTTGAAAGTGGAACTATTTACCACAAATACAATTCAAAATATCCTTTATTCAAGAAGACTTTTGCTACTTATGAATCGTCGAATGAACACAAAGCCACCAACCGCCCGAAATGCAGTTCTTGTGAAAGAAGAGCGAGATACTCCACAGTTGAGCAACTGAGCTTGCAATACCAAATTACAATTTTATTATTAAACAGTCGGAACCAGTCGTAGTGCAGGGGAATAAACATGTGCAACGCGACAGGTTGTGGGTTCAAATCTCACTCGAGCAAATGAAATATTTAATATTTTCATTTCTTCGTTCTGGTGGTTACTCAACACGCAATCTCCAGAATTCGACGAAAAATAAGGAACAGAGTGTCTTAACACAAAGCTCCCTCTGCCTACTCTGCTGCATGCGGGATAGAACGTGAAACTAAAAAAAACGCAGTAAGCAGCTAGCTACCTTCTGTACTATATTTTAATTACCACTTAGCTATAAGTGAAGACAATTTCGCCTTAACATAAAGCGTCTGATTAAAATTAGATGCTATTTGCAGTGAGGCACAATGCACTTTGCTTGTTAAAACACACTTGCAGCTCAGCAAAGACAGATTATACTCCAGTGGATTACTTGCTTAAGATGATTGTTTACTTTGACAAGGAATGTTGACTTCATTTGAGGGGAATTGGGTTGGAGTTCTTTTTTTATGTATATAGATGTAAGGTCCTGAATTCTATTTTCGGAGTTTATGTATCATATTGAGATTATAATTTATGTACCACGATGGACACAATGGACACGAAGGAAACCATGTGAGCAATTCATAAATTATTCGTATATATATAGTACTGAGTAATTTCTCCTAAATAATTTATTCAATCAAAATCATCAGCTTCACGCTGTATCCCGCACACAGCAGGGTAGGCAGAGGGAACCTAGTGTTAAGACACTCCGTTCCCCACTTTCTGCCGAATTTTGGAGGCATTGCGTGTTGAGTGGCAGAACGACACCAGAGCGAAGAAATGGAAATATAAATTTAGTGGGGAGTGGGGATCGAATCCACAACCAGTCGGTTTTACAGTCACACTGTGTGCCTCTAGTGCTTTTATTCTACCACAACATCAAAACATAATTTATAAAGAAAATCAATTCCGTGTCCATCTTATAGCCATACAAACATAAAAACATACACAGCTAAAACCTCGTTATTAAATAACTTATATTTTGTACAATCCCAGCAATATTTGCTAACGGAACAGCTGTCTCTATCCGCCATATTTAATTTTATTTCACGTGATTTATTAGGACTTAAAAGATCTATATATTTTTCTGACGCTAAGAAATCTTTGTACATTCTAGACGGAAAATGAAGAATATATTATTTAGAAATTTGTTAGGTTTTCTTTAACGCTGAAATATGATTATAAGGCGGAGTAAGCTTACAGTAATATTTCATGATTTAGTTAAATAAGCCTTGATGGGTTTATTATACCTATAATATGCGTTTATAAAGGCCGTCGTGGCATAGCGACTCAGTGTATGAGTAAACGCGACGGTTGAGGGTTCGATTCTCACTAGTTAGGTGATTTATTTTCATTTCCTCGCTGTGGTGACATGACAAATCGTCGTTAAGTTCCGCCATTCAACATGAGTTGTCTCGAAAATTCAGACATGCCAGGAGAACGGGATGTCTGAACTTTAAGTTTTCTTCTGCTTACCATTTTATATGTGGCATATGTGGTTTATACACACAATAATTCATATTATATTTACAAAAATGTTAATACGAAATTTAATGTTAATTTTTGCATCTCACTTCGAATTACAAGTGCAAAAATAAATATTGTCCCTACTTTGTAGCCGTTTTAGTTATTGTGTGTTAGATGACGGACAATGTAGTGTTTTATGTAACTAGACTTTGAAATCTGTCTTCAAACATGTTAAATGTCCATAGAAGAGACGAAAAAATATGCAAATTTAAACTAATCGACCACATTAAAGTAGTCAGCTTCACGCTGTATCCCGCACACAGCAGGGTAGGCAGAGGGAACCTAGTATTAAAACACTCCGTTCCCCACCTTCTGGCGAATTCTGGAGGCATTGCGTTTTGAGTGGCAGAACTCAACGCCGCGCTTAGCCTCGACACCAGAGCGAAGAAATGCGAATATAAATTTAAGTAAATATTCATCTCCTCCGATGGGGATCGAACCCACAACCAGTCGGTTTTACAGTCACTTTTCGTGCCGCTGCGCCACGACTGGCCTCTTCCACGACATTAAAGTAATACAAAGTAGAAATAATAGTAAAACTAAATGATTTATATTTACCGAGTAAATTTAGACTGTTTTTCATGAAACACTGGCCTAAAAGTAAAAAGATATCTTGAAATAAAATTTGTATATATAATAAAATCTTTTATATTAATGTATTTGAGGCCGCCGTGGCGTGGCGCGTTTGACTGTAACGTGATGCGACCATCACGTTATTTCAATTCCGCGGAATGAATTATTATTTTATACTATTTTTATTTATTCTTCGCTCTGATACCAAAGCCTGTTTGGATGGAGGAGGATGGAGTGTTTTAACACTCGGTATCCCTGACAAAAAAAAAACAAATTAAATCGCCTTATGAAAAGAATTTGGTCCAATATGATAATAAAAAAATCAGCTTCACGGTGTATCCCGCACACAGCAGAGTAGGCAGAGGGAACCTAGTGTTAAGACACTCCGTACCCCACTTTCTGCCGAAATCTGTAGGCATTGCGTGTTGAGTGGCAGAACTCAACGCCTCTTAGCACTTTGCCTTGACACCAGAGCGAAGAAATGGAAATATAAATTTAAGTAAATATTTCATCTCCTCGAGTGGGGATCGAACCCACAACCAGTCGGTATACAGTCACACTTTGTGCCCCTGAGCCACGACTGGCCTCTAAATGCGAATATGCCCGAAATAAGTAGCTTATTTTTAATGTAGCTTCAGATTCTCTCAGAAGAAAATGGTAAGCTGGTAAAAATGTGCTATTACGTTAATAGAAAATCTTATAGCATCATTTAATGTTGAAATACACCGTAAGTTTACCGTTACTTATATTGTATTATCTCAAACTGAATTTTTGTAATTTATATGTATTTACATAAGACGTCTTTTTCATGGTATCTTAGAAAAATACATATTGCATTAAAATACATTTACTTGAACTAGCAATTATATTTAAGTTAGGACGTTATTCGTAAAAATAATTATGATTTCAATAATATATAAAATTACTTTTATTTGATGGCACTCCTTCAAACATAAATATAATTAAAATTACTCTTGAATTTAAAATCATGCCCACTCATTATTTTATCAATAATTAAAGACACATATTGGTTTCTAGCTCCGAAGAGCTTGAAACTTCACCTAGAACCTCATCCATAGATGGATGAAGAAAGATAAGGGAAAGAAGAGTAGAAAAAAAGAGTGTAAAAGCTCAAAGTCTCTTATTCATATACCTTCACTTCAATCTCTCCAGTAAAGTAATCATACCGTTTTCACACCATTGTCCTTCGAGGCCCCATCAAGTTTTGACTGCTCACCTATAATAGAATATTTAAATAATTAAAAATTTCATGATTTTAATATAGGATCCACTCCCACTTATAACATAATTATTGATACCGACCCCTGTATCGCCCGCCCTATCAGTACATCTACATAGTAATATGAATCGTAATGACGACTTTTCTCCTAAGCGTAACAATTAATCATATGAAGCACAATCTATTTCAATCAGCTCTTTAAGAACGCCGATGACTCCACCATCTGCCACGACGCTAGGATTAACTAAAATCGGTAATTGTACCAAATTGAACGGACAGATTTTTAAACAAAATATCTTAAAAATGTAGACTAGAAATATGTAACAAAAAAGGCTAGATGGATGATGACAATGAAATTTTATTATTAAGTAATTCGACTAAAATATAGAAAATGGATGTTTAAATAAAAATACTCTTAATAAAAGAAAGTACAGCTTTAAGTACTATGTACAGTTGCTAGAAAACAGAAATGAATGCCACTGTGAGAAAGTAAATAATGTTTGTTAAGACAACAGCAGTGTCAGCGCAATAATATCTTTTACTATAATAAATATTATCTTGTTTTAAACTTCTACTTACTTTTTATGATTATTAGGATATGAATATATCAAGCCGTGGGACTAGCGAGGTCAGCAGTTGTCTGTTAAATTCTACACCGTTTAAAGGACTTAAAAAGGATCGATCAATGACTTAAAAAGTTTTAGTTTAAGTCAAGCCAAAATCGTCAAAATTGCTCGTTTTACGTGAATGCGGCAAAAAAGTTTAACATTTCTATAACATCGGTTTTTAAAAGTATCTTACTGTGGGAATAACGAAATAGAACGTAATTTTTAAAGACAAATCTATCTATACTTCGGATGATCAAAATAATATATAATACAAAACACACAACCTGATATTTATGATTTTATGAGTGAAATTAATAACAAAGTATGGTTTAAAAAGTAATAAAGTCGAAAAGATAGAATGAAATAAAACTAAAGAAGACTACTCAACAACACTTACCTTAATGCATCATTTTATAACATTTTCCTTTTTCTAGAGAAATTCTTCCGAATAACATCAGAAATTCAGTACAACCAAACCTCAACCAAAAAACCAACCAAGAAAAATATAAAGATTTCATAGAATTTCAGATTATCCAAATAGATTATTCTGATTATATTTTGAATCGCCGTCAGAATAATAATTTCATGTCAAAATTTCCTTTTACTTACTTTTATGTTTTTTTATATTTATCATATTATTTTGTGTGCATAATTAGTTATTTATTATTATTTTATTGACTATTAAGACTGATTGATTATTAAAATAATAATTATTATTTTTTTATATTACATATATTTTTTTATATTCTAATAGAGTATTGTCACATATTTATATTTAGTACCTACCAGACCAGATATTAAAGGCGTGAATCTCTGCTGTGATATATTAGATCGTTATAATTGTTTTGAATGGCTATTGGCTAATATTTTTTTACTAGTTTACTAAAACTAAACCTTATTAAACTATGGTATATATATTAAAATACTAACCTCCCGGAATACTTAGAACGAAAGATAATCTAAGCTTAGATTTGTGGCTTCAATTGAGAACTCTCTCCTTATATAGTTTCACGATTAGTGGCGTCTAAACTACTACTCTACTTCTGCGGGCTCTTCTGACAATAGACGATTTTTCTTCGGATGAATCGAAATGTATCAACATATGCCTAAAGAATATTTACAAACTTTGATTGCATCTCCTGCAAAGACCGTATATAAAATTCTAGTAATATAATTGCTAGGTAAATTTTATTAAACACAAAATATTTTGTATATACATATTTAGTTTACGTATACATCCGTTATAAATTGGGCATTGATACTAATGCTACGTGAGGCCATTGTGGTGCAGTGAGACAGCTTATTACACTGTTCAAGAATATTTAGAGGATACACATGTATGGAATTAAAGTCTATTGAATGTGATGCAGGATAGCTGCCAGTTAATCTAATAAAATTATATATTATACCATGGACTTTGAAAAGAGCAACTGTTGAGTTTCTTGCCGGCTCTTCTCAGCAGAACTGCCTTCCGAACCGGTGGTAGCTTTTTTTTGTTATATGTTCATTCGACGATTGAAAAGTGCTTATAAGAGTTTATTTGAATAAAGAATATTTTGAATTTGAATATAAACGACGATTGTGAGTTCGATTTTCACTCGGGGAACGGATTTTATTTACCTTATATATGTTTTTCCGCTGTTGTAGCAGAAAATGCGGCTTTAAACACGTGCTATATCCAAAAAAAGTATAAATCAATTCTTTTGCAACTATTTTGCTTATATTGCGAAAACGCGTATTAATAACGTATGTCTAATTATTTTTCAGTGTGTATTTATTGCCTTAATTGTATTATGTAAGCTAAATATAATTTTGCATGCTGTATTTATTGTATTAACTTTTATTGAAATAGCAATATGAATAAGAAGACAAGTTCAGCCACTCGACAATTCATCTTCCTCAGGCGGATAGTGGATAACAGAGTGTTTTGACATTAGATTTTCTCTCTTTGCCCTACCAGATATTTTTTTGACTTGTTTGCGGAGAGAACGAACGTGGAAAGCTAGTGTTAAAACACTCCGTTCTCCACTTTCTGCGGAATTCTGAGGGATTGCGCGCTGAGGAAACGTCGCGATTTGCTTCCTTGCCAGAGCGAGGAAATGAAAATATTTATTTTCTTTACCCGAGTGGAAATTGAACCCACATCCTACGCAGTTTACAGACTTTGAACGCTTGTGCAACTGCGCTACGACGGCTCCAATTAAAAATAGATCAGGTATTTTTTTTATATTTCATAACTAAAAAACATATAAAAAGTTCCGACATAAAATTTAAATAACTATTTTCCCTCTAAAAATAAAACTAAATTAAACTTTTAGTCATTTACAATTTAATTATTATGAAGCAGATAATTACATGTTAATTAGCTCCCCTGTGACGAGATGCTCACTTGACCCAATTGGTCAGACGGCGTTCGAGTGTTTGGTGTAAGCTTCGAGAGGTGTTGTGTAAATATTATACCAATATATAAAATATATTTTTTTATTTTCGTCTATCATGGCTGTAAAGAAAGTAATTGGTTCGATTAAAATTTTAAATATAATAAAAAAAAAACAAATCAGCTTCACGCTGTATCCCGCACACAGCAGGGTAGGCAGAGGAAACTTAGTATTAAAGCACTGCGTTCCCCACTCAACGCCGCGCTTTGCCTCGACACCAGAACGAAGAAATGGAAATATAAATTTAAGTAAATATTTCATTTCCTCGAGTGGGGATCGTACCCACAACCAGTCGGTTTTACAGTCACACTTTGCGCCCCTGCGCCACGACTGGCCTCATGAATATAATCAAATTATTTAAACTGAGCTGAGCTTTGTATTTGGGTAAGTGTTCATATATAATGTTAGCGTACGCATCTTCTTTTTGCCGTGTGATACCGGCTTAGAATAGGATCATCCTGGTACTGGTGGTGTCGTAAGAGGCGACTAAAGTACGTGTGGTAGAGTCACGTCGCCAGGAATGGCAACACGCACGGACCACCCCCGGCATTTAAAACTGGCGTGAAGTATTGGCTTTATGCCACTGCGTTTCGCATCAGGTAACGCATCGGGCTCCAGCGCCCAACCCACCTTAAAGGCCGGCAACGCACCTGTAGCTGTTGCACGGGGTCGTGGGCGGTGATCATTTACCATCGGGTGACCCAAACGCTCGTTTGCCTTGTCTTTTCCATAAAAAAAATTCTTTTACTGTCTTATCTATCTTAATATGTTCTTCTTAAAATTAATATTTTTTCTTAAATGTTCTTTATCTATCTTAATATTTTGTGTTTTCGATTTATTAATATAGTAATTTAAAGTTGGCACTATCATTGTACAAGAATATTAAAATGTTTATGCCCGAGCTGTAAAAAAAAAAATAGTGGACTCAACGCTATTTTTGATGATGTAACGGAAATATTACTATCACATGCGGGATATAACGCACATAGCGGTAGCCGGAAGGAAACCTGAGAATCTAATGTTAAGATAGCTCGTTCCTATTAAGACACTTCCATTTCCCATTTTTCCCAAATTATGAAGACATTGCGTGTTGAATTCAACGTTTAACATTTAACTCAACGCCGCACCTTGATTCCTTAGCAGAAGAGACGAAATGAAAATAATAAATATTTCATATCTTTGACAGGTGGGAGCCAACAAACACGTCAGGTTTACCATCGCACACGTGCTCCTTGTGTCACAACTGACCTCTCAAAATAATCTTTAAAAACATATATTATCTCACACGACATAACTTTCTTTATCTTAGAAGATTTGATATATTTTTAATGTTACAATTTTTTTATTGATTTTTAACAATAAATTTTAATTTTAAGTTTTTTTTCTGACTCTACTTTTATAATCACTCTCACAAATGTTCAGCTTAAGCTCGTCAAATATACAGATTTGTTGCTGCAATTTATAATGAAGGCGAAATAATATGTAAAAAGAAGAATGTTAAAAATGTTATTCTTTTACTTCTACGCTGAAAATAACTTTATACGTTTTTTCTAATATAAGCTATTATGTTTATATTTTATTTGTACATTTAATTTATGTTATTATAGTACAATTTCATTGGCATTTGTTTTTGGTTTCACTCCGTATCACGCTTATGGTAGGATAAGCGAAGAGAACCTAAAATTAAGACACTACTTTCCCCGCTTTCTGCCAGAGTTTCGAGATATTGCGACCTCAGTGGCAGAACTCAACGCTGCACTTCATCTTTCCACGAGAGCGATTAATATTTCATTTTCTCAAGTGAAAATTTTTAGTTTAATTTTTAGCAATAATTAATTATAAACGAATAATAAAAAAAAAGATATCTATGTGTGTGTGTTTTTTATTATATCTATCTATAAATAATCTATTTTGTGTTAAAAGCGGATAACCATTAATATTTCTAGATAATAAATTGTTTTAATAAATCAAATTTCCCTTTGCCTATAATGAAGTGGTTGCTGCAAACTTAATTATAGGAACGGAATTATAACACATTTAATATTTGCGATATGATATCGTCATATACACATCATATGATAAATATTACCTACCTGATTTTGCGGTTATTGGTTTCCTTATCTAGGTATAATTTTGCCACTAAATAGATACCTTTAGTTTTAAAAATAAACTAGTTTTATTAAGCTCTTCGTGCAGTTTGTGCAATACGAAAATAGCTTAATGATAATTAGCGGCGTTGAGTTCCACCACTTAACGCGCAATGCCTCCAAAATACGGTGAAAAATGGGGAATGGAATAGGTTAACACTAGATTTCCTCTGCCTACCCTGATTTGTGCGGGATACAGTGTGAAGCTGATTCTTATTCTTAAAAAAAGTGTTTGCTAGTAAACACGCGCCGGTTTATTCTCAATACTTGTATGTTCAATGGCTGAATTAAACGCCACCCTTTACATTTCTTGCACCAGAGCGAGCAATTAAAACTAATAAATTTTCCCAGGCGGAAATCGAAGCCACAACTGTCGCCTTTACAATCAGCCTAAAAATACAGACGGCACAGTTACTTCAAAATTAATATGACTATTTTTTAAACATTTTTAAAGTGTTATTTTCACACTTAGGAAAGACAAATACTTATTTAGAAAACGTATAATATGACTATTACTTACAATATATTTGTGCATCTTGCACCAAAACCAAAATCTCTTTAATAGCTGCCCATTGTATCTTTAATCTAATTGCAGTGTCTCGAACGTTCAAGGTGAGAGCGATTTAGACAGATATGTATTTTTTACTTTACTTTTATAGATAACTTTTATAGATAAAGTCGCCCGTAATTTTTTTTATGTGGACTTTGCAGTGTAAAATGAGAAATTTCATTTACTCGTTCTTGTAGGAATTTCGGAAAACCATGTTAGTGCTTAATTAAACAGAGAGAACCTGGAAGCTTAGTGTTACGACATTCTGTTTCCACTAAGACACAAGGCCGGCAACGCACCTGTAGCTCCTCTGGTGTTGCACGGGGTCGTGGGCGGCGGTAATCACTTACCATCAGGTGACCCGAACGCTCGTTTGCCTTGTCCTTTTCCATAAAAAAAACACTCTTCCCTATTTTCACTGAATTCTTCATTTACCTTTATTTTAACACAGAGCGAGAAAATGAAAACATTAAATATTTCATTCCTCCGAATAGGAATCGAACCCACAACCTGTCGCGATTACAGTCGCAGGCCTGTACCCTTGTGCCTCTAGTTATGACGTAACAGTAAATTATATAAAAAAAGGTTAAAAAACACAAAAGTGCTAAGTGATAATTATGCAGTAAAATACCCTTGCATTGTCTAGTGTTTGAAGTGAAACTGATTAAGACAGACATCTTACACTTTGTAGCACTTGGCGCCGTAACTGAAAGCAAGTGGAAACTTGAAAGTTCACTTTATTGCGTTAAGTACTGTTCTTCCTAGAATTTTAGTATGAAATTTTAAATTAATGGCATGCGAAATCTTTTTTGCATCCTGCATTTTATACTACCTACTTGTGAGTTATTTTCTTTTCTGGTAAACAAATCATAGTATTGAGTCCCGTCACTCCACAGGCAATGTCTCGAAGATCGGAAAGATAAGCAATATCTCAGAAATTGGGGGACGGAGTGTCTTAACACTAATTTGCCTCTGCCTACTTCGCTATGTGAATCTGAAATATCTGAAATATGTAATCAATAGCTGTAGAAAATTTAATAGATATAGAAAAAATCGTATTAGGTATTTAAACTGATTCAACTTAATTTTCAAATAATTTTTAAATAAAGTTTTTTGCGACATAGTACCAATAATAAAATTACTATAACACAGTGACATTTTAAAGCTTAAAACACAACAACATACAAACAGTAAATACCCATTTAATCCACATCTTGGCAGTAAGTTAGTCAACAACAATTAATTATTTGTACTAAAATCTGACGGTCCCGTCAAAATTATTTGCCTGAAATACGATCCATATCAAAAGTTTGTTTTGAAAAAGTACAATTCGGTCACTATTACTATATGTAATAGAGTTGAAAATCGTTTATTATTTTCATTATATCCATCTCGTTAAGGGGAAAATAAGGTAAAATGGACACGCGAGCAATTTAATTTATAACGAAACCACTATGTGAGGTTATGAAATAAATTTAGATGGATAGTTATTTAGTCACCGAGCGAGTTATTAGATTACATCGTAGTCAGACTAACAATATATATATACAATGATATTACAATTTCTTGCTGAATTACCTTTTTGGTAAACTTTTGTTAGAACATAAGATCAGATCTTGAACTGCCATGACGCAGCGGCTTAGCGTTTGACTATAAACGTGGGGTTTGGGTTCAATTTTCACTTGGGAATATGATTTTGTTTCATTTTCTTGCTCTGGTAATATGGCAAAGCATAATATTGAGTTCCGCCACTCAACACGCATAGAAAAATGTGCGGAAAATGGGGAACAGAGTGTCTTAATGATAAGAAGTTCCTTCTGTCTATTATGCTATATTCGAAATACAGCCTGAAGCTAAAAAAACTACAATGTTTAATTACATAGTGTTTCATAAAAAAATATTACAAGAATTTGTTTAATGTTTTTTTTCATAAAATCATAATAGTAGCTTTTGAAAATTTTGCTGATATTATTATATTATCATCGTGAAAAGTTAAAATTATTTTTCAAAAAAAAAACTCATAATATTTAAGCAAGACACTTAAACATGATTTGAAAATTCAACTTGATAAATAGACAAAACATGGCTTTTCGTGATAAAATCTAAAGAGACAACTGGATGGTAAGCAGCTTAGACACTCAAACGGGGGGCGACTTTAATGCGACAGCTATCAGTTTACTGGCGGTATTGTGACAAATATAACTTTTTAAAAATCTATTCAAATATGTATGTATGTTTTGTTTTAGAAATATACTATGTAATAGTAATAGAATTTTAGGATACTTTTGTGAAAACTCGGTTTTTTGTAAGTAACAGAATTTTGTATTTTTTGGTGTCGTTGTCGTCGCGATGTTGCTGATATATCGTGGTTGTGGATACGATCCTCGCTCAGTGGAGTGGTTTTATTTAAATATTTTTTTTTGATGTTGTTATTATAGATTAAATTCGGAGTTAAGTACCGCCACTCTCCACCAAAAATTTGGAATTTAGATGTATAGATGTACAGAGGAGTATACTCCTCTGTAGTGTTATGATGCTAGGATCTCCTACTTAAAAAATAACAGAAAAGAAATATAACATTTAATGATCGTAAAGTAATAAAATGCTCATTATTTCGTAACAATATGAGCTATAAAATAAACAACTAATGTCATAATATCGTCATGGCGCAGCGACACCTCAACTGAACGTGAATCCAACAGATGTTACTTCGATTCCCACATGGAGGAATGAATTATATTCATTCCACGCTCTGGTAACCGCAGCGTTAAGATCCGCCACTTCACATGTATTGTATAAAATTTAGGCGAAAAGTGGGGGGCGGAGTATCTTAACATTATGTTTCTTCTGCCTATCGTTCTATATGTGGAATATACAGCGTGAAGCTAAAATAATAACCTAATTAAGCATTTCCATTTATCTAATTGATGATTCTTGTATCGTGCGGTTATTCGAATACCTTTCCAGAGCCCCGTTCAATTTAAATGGTCTCAGGGCGAGGGAACGTAAGCGCATTATTATATAATACATTTGACCTTACCTTTGATACACACAGTGGAGGTGTATTTTTTTTGTATTTATTAAGGAAATATATAAATAATGTATAATTATATATTATAAGGGTAGACAGAGATGGCTTATTGGATAATAAGAAGACTTCCATCTCCATTTTCTGCTCACTTTTAAAAGAATTGTAAGTTGAGTGGCGGAACTCAAGTTACCAGAAGCTATCTACCAGAGCAAAAAAATAATTTGAATATAACATAACCACCGAGTGGAGGAGTAACTCAAGGTTATGAGTTACTCATCCACTCGGAGAAGCTACTAAGCGAATAAATAATAATTTCACGTTGTTCTCGCTTGTCACAGGGCAGACGGAATGATTTTTATGTCAAGACACTCTGTGCCTTGTTATCAGAACGAGGAAATGAAGTAATTCATTCCCTCGAGTAAAAATCGAACCCAACAACCGTCGCGTTTACAGTCACTCGCTGTGCCATTGTACCACAACCTTAATAGTTGTTGGTGGTTTCTAATAAAACTCTTTTCTTATAAAAAATATATATTTTCAAATAAAATACTCTCGAAATATTTCGTTAAATTTCAAAATGCTTTTTGAATTAACTATTTCATAACTAAACGTCAGTGTGTCACTTATTAGCACCGCCATCTAAATTTACTCCTAAATTTCATTATTGTGCCGGCACTAACGTGGCCATCTCATAAAACAGATGATGAAGCTACTACATAGAGACTATGATAGATATACCTCTATATATCACATAATAAATTGAGAAGAGGGTGTTGAAGTATAATTTATGTAAATAATACTAGCAGCTTCGCGTTTTCTCCCGCATAATGGGTAAGGTAGGATAGGAAGGTAAGTGTCAATATATTCTGTTTCCGGCTCTCCACATATATTAAAGACTGAGTGCAATGGGCGAACTCAATGTAATTTTTTTCTCTTTTCACCGCGGAAATGGAAATAGATCTATTCCACAAAGGTTTTTATGTATACATAGAACAATGTTCTACCACATTACATGCTAATAATCTATACTTATAATAAATCTGTAGAAAAGTCGTTTCTGTACATTGAAAATATTTAAAAAAAATTAGCCAGGGTGTTAAAGGATAATTAACAGAATCCATTTCCAACATTTTTGGAATTTTTGTCTGTTTGTCTGTTTATCTGTTTGTCTGTTTATGTGAACACGTATCACGTAAAAAGTACACAATAAATTTAAGCAACTTTTATACATAAAAATTACAAATAAATCAAAGTAGCTTTTAGTGTTTATTTCATTGTAATCGCTTCACTCTATCAAAAAATATAAGTATTTAAGTTTTCAAGAAGTTAATATTTGAGATATTAAAAAATCGATACAAGTAACGCTATCTATTGACAAAAATAGTAGGTACTAACGAATCTTGATTGCAATAATGCTTGCCTTTCAGGGAGACTACTCGATCCTGCAGGTAAAGCTCAAGGAGGCAGAAGCCGCCATATAATATAGTTTGGAAAGGTTA